>VYZT01058847.1:7521-28441 GCA_013400735.1 Pomatostomus ruficeps | reverse complement strand
TGAGAAGCTATTGGATAAAAAGGACTGAACATGCTCAGCAGAAGGAGTCATCCCAAATGTCTATAACTGCCCTGGATTTTGCAAACTGAATGGGAATAAGGGACAAATGAATAATTTAACTAAGGGAATCACAGTTGTTAAAGAGTTAAAACATCACAAAGACACTGAAATTTTTATCCCATGACAACTCCCATATCAGAGAACCCATAAAGATAAGGTATCAAGGGGATGTCTTGCCAACAAAGACATGTTGTTGCCAGGATCCTATGGTAATGTGCAGGAACTGTGGACTAATTAAGTGGCAACATCAACCACAAACTGAAGATCTTAACATCTGGTCAACCTGGCAGCTATGGGAAAATAAAAGTCCTCACAGATGAAAGACAAAAACTGATCTTTCAGGCCTGCCAGTATTGTTCAAAGACAAATGATCATCTGGATTTGAACTTGCAAATCCATAAAAGCAACTTGCATGCAAGTTCAAAACAATGCCATCCCTTTTTAAAATGTTCTTCAAAATAAGGAAATAATCTCCACAGAAACAGAATCATATCTTTGTATATCACCAAAAGAGCATCTTTTTTTCTGGTAAAATTAGGGTACTTTTGCTTAGGGTTTTTGTGAGGCTTGATGAGCAAAAGGCCTAGGGTGATATGACAGGAAGACATCAAAAAACCAAAAGAACTGTCACAGTTCTTTCAGTCTTTTCTCATATGAGAGATGTTCCAACTCCTTGATAATCTTTGTGGCCCTCTACAGGAGATGCTCCAGTAAGTCCAGATGTTTCTTGTACTGGACAGGTACAGAATTGGTCACATTAATTCAGATACAACCTCACCAGTACTGAATCGAGATGATGAATCCCCATATGTGCACTGTGAGGGTACAAAACTGGCTCATAGAGAGCTTGTTGCCCACCAGAAATCCAAGGGTGTCCTTCGCCAAGCTGTACTCCAGTCAGCTGACTCCACAATGTACTTGCACATGGTCTTATTATTCCTGAGCTGCAGGACTTTGCAATACCCCTTTTTGAACTTCATGAGATTTCTGTCAGCCCATTTCTCCAGTCTGTTGAGGTCCCTCTGGATGGCAGCACAACCCTCTGGAGAATTAGCCATGTTTCAGTTTTGAATCAACTGTAGAACTTGCTGAGGGTGTATTCTGTTCAGTCAGCCAGATCACCAATTAAGAAGCTGAAGTACTGGACCCACTAGAAAATTCTGGGCACCTCACTAGTTACTGGCCTCCAACCAGACTTTGTATTACTGATCACAACATTTCCAGGCCTGTTTTTAATCCACCTCATTGTGAACTTCTATGTACACTTGTACTTCGTCAGTTTTTCTATGATAATGTCATAGGAGACAGCATCAAAAACTTTACTGACATCATGGTAAACAGCATCTACTGCTCTCCCTTGTCCACCAAGCTGGCCACCCACCTGCTGAGGCTGTGAGGCTGGTCAAGTATGATTTCCTTTTTTTTAAATCCATGTTGATGACTTCCAATTACTTTCTAGACCTCCATGTGTCTGGAAATTGTTTCCAGGAGGATTTTCTGCACCACCTTCCCAGTGACTGAGGTGAGGTTGTCTAACCTATAGTTTCATAAATGTTCCTTCTTACCCTTCTCAAAAATGGTGATATTTGTTCTCTTCCAGTCTTCAAGAACTTCGTCTAATTGCCGTGACCATTCAAAGATAATTAACAGTGACATCACAATGGCATCAGACAGTTTTTTCAGCAGTCCTGGGTGCAACCCATTAAACTCCAGAGACTTACATATGACCAGTTTAAGGGATCCCTAACCTACTCCTTCTCACAGAATCACAGCATTAACTAGGTTGGAAAAAAAATTTGAGTGCATCAAGTCCAACCTATGACCTAACACCCCCTTATCAACTAAACCATGGCATTAAGTGCCACATCCAGTCTTTTTTTAAACACCTCCAGGGATGGTGACTCTGCCAGTGGTAAGTGTTCCTTGCTCCAGAGTTTCCCTCTGGTCTTAGGGACCTGGGATTCCTGAAGGCTGCTCTTACGGTGTTCTGGTTTTGGCCAGGACAGGGTTGATTTTTGCAATAGCTGAGAGGGTGCATTGTTGTCCTGAGTTTTGCAGTTTCTNGCCAGGACAGGGTTGATTTTTGCAATAGCTGAGAGGGTGCATTGTTGTCCTGAGTTTTGCAGTTTCTCAGTGTTTCTTTTTGCTGTGATACTTTCTCACACATTCTGCTGTAAACATGGCCATAGTTTCTTGACAACTATCTATGTTTTGTTAACTGTCTCTGTTGTTTATCATTCCATTATCCTGAGCAGAGAAATATGATAGATAGATGCTTTGACCAATAGAATTGAGAGGTAATGATTTCTACCTCCAATCCACGGTGATTTGTAAAAACATATAAATAAAGGTCAGAAGGTTCTGCCCTCTCTCTCTTTTTACCCTCTCCTTTGCTCTCTCTGTGTAGTCTCTCATTTAGCTCTCCTTTTAGCTCCTTGGCCTACTCGGCCTGACCCGTGCTACAGTGCATGGCCAGGACTCTGATGTTGTTCCATACCAACTCACATCATTGCCAGGGCAGAGGGAAAGGGACTCTCTCACTTCCCAGGAGAAGGGTGTTCCTTCCAGTCGAAAAAGTTCGTGGGGCAGGGGGTCTGGTATTTGTTTATTGTTGAGCATTTCAGCTCAGTGCAGTGTGAAATGGTTGCAGACATTCTTGTGTTTTACATGTTGACTAAGAGGAGAGAAAGAGCTTGAACAGACTCCCTGGGGTACTGGAATAGAAAAAACTTCTGGTACCCCATAGGAATACATGACATGTACCTTTTATCAAACAGATTTTTTTACAGTATATCTATTCATCTAAGCATGCCCATCAGTTGCCTTTAGAAATTGAATTATATCATAATACTTTCCTTTTAATTTATCTTTTGTTTCCCAAACCCTTATCTCCTTCTATAGGAAATATTAGTCAAACAGAAAAGGAATTATTTCTTCCATATTAAGCAGAAATCTGAATTCAAACCTCTTATTAAATTCTCCAAATACAGAGTTTGTTTACATCCCTCTTCCCCATATGTTTTTCTAGAAATGATCCTAAGAGAACAAGACAGAAAAATTTTCAGTGATGCCTTGGTATCAGTCTTTTAATTTGCTGAGGATGCTATCTGGTTAGCTTCAAGCATTTAGTACACAGAAGTCTGAGTTTAGGCACTGATCTGAGAGGATTTCAGTGAGACAGTGACATAACCGTCATCATTTAAGATCGGCAAAAGATTTTACAATGTTTTTTCCTTTCTTTCAGACTCAGAATCTTCAGGAGTTTGATTTCCTCATGCACACAGATCTCTGGTTGTTTCTAGCTGAATAAAAGAGCTTCTAGAGAACATAGTTAAAGCCACACATATCAAGAATCTCATATAAACAAGAAACAGGAATAATTTACTTGGCTCAGCGTCCTGATTCTGCTGAGAGTTTTGGAGTGCAAACTCATTGCTTTTAATGTTCTGATTCAATGTGGCTGCTCTTAGCCAAGGTCTGTTGCACTGATGGCCCTGGGCCACATAATTCTTAAAGTTCACTGTCTTCTCTTCTGCAAGAATATAGGGTAGCTGTAATATCACCAGTTCAGGTGATCTGTAGCTCTGTAATAAGTATAATGATCTTGGCATTTTAGCATTATCTAATGAGACTGAATTACATTTTTAATCTTGTTTATAGTAATCAGTTTATATCATGGACTGCTGATATATTATACATGTGGAATGAATTTTTTTTTAATGTAGAGATGTTGATATGAATGAGATTTTTGCACTTTTGTGAAGCATAGTCTTGTCAAATGATTCAATTTATGTAATATTAAGTGTCCCCTTTAATTTGATGCAGAAGATAATTAGTGAGAAAAGACCTTGGTTTCTCACCAGCAGCAATTTCTGGTTTGTGTACTTAACACAATGAAGGATATTTCTTGCTTTATCATTTGAAGTTATTTTGTTATGGTGTTAGGAGACTTTATTGAAAAGCTTAATAGACATTCTATCAATATAAAATCAGTATTAATATTACTAATATTATATTTCTATATTATTATTATTTCTATAATATTAAATTCATGCATATGTACATACATGCATATGTGAAATTCTAGCTTCTCTAACGCTAGTGAAATTTGAAATAGAAGTAGTAAAAATATCACAGAATACAGATGGAGAAATATACATTTTCACAATCAATATCTGATATAAACTTAAAAAATACTTATTTTAATATCTTCCTAATAAAATACGAAGTGCAACCTGTAACTAATAAAATCACCCAAATTAACGTAAGTTTTCAATATAAACTTACCAAGAAACATTCAGGAAATAGAATTAAAAAACTTTATACTTACCTTCATGTCTTCCATTCTACATTTTTAATATTATAAATTTGGAATTTATTAGACATGCTAGAAACATTTATTGTACATTTTGATTAATAGTCTAGGTTTAGATTTTACTGTAACTAGCAAAATTCAAGATTTTGGTGAACTGTAAGTTCTTGTTTGGGTTTTTTTCGTTAAGGATCACAGAGAACTAATAATGATCTCCAGCAAGAATTCAAACTTGTTTCAAGTAGATAAATCAATAACAAATTATCCAAAACACTTCTATGAATATACTCAGATATAAGAAAAAGAATTAACAAATCAATAATATGACTATAAGCATACTGATTAATGTAATTAGAAAAAACCAAAATGTGTCACTCTTCACTACAACGCTCCTTGTGTGTACCTCTTTCCTCTAAGTTAATATCTCAAATGCTGCAGTGTCCAAGATCATCATCTGCAGCTTTTTCAACACAGATTGACTTAAAAAGAATAACATAAGCCAGCAATACACTATTACAGGAACGTTTTAGCTTTTCCTTGATGGTATCACTTCTCTGTATTGTTTAGCCTTGAAGACCTGACAAGAACACATGGTAAGGGCTACTGGCACACTAGTAACTAAGAATCCTACAGGGCAACACCACATACTTTCAGCAAAATATGTGAAGTCTCATATGTGTTTCTTTTTCGATCAATGGATTAGTCAAGACTATATACTACCATTATATAGTAGACATAAATATGGTATATTGAAATTAGATTAAAACTGATTTACCAATTTAATTTCATTACATTTTTTCTTTACCTGAAAAACCCTTTTTAAAAAAATCAAAAATTCACATTCAAAATACACATGACAGAACTAAATACATTACAAAAATTGTAATATGAACATTTGTGTAAACACAACTCTCTTTCTGCCAAACCAGTAAACTATTATTTATTTTCTAAAGAAAAGTAACTGCTTATGGAAAAACACCTGCATTCTAAAAAGGAAAAAAAAGCAGTGAAACAATAAGAATATGATAAGCATCTTGATGGTAGAAATATAAACACTGGGATATTATGATGCAAGAGTAAAATTCATGTAAGGCATAGGCTGCATCAGAAAAAGGCAATATAACAAAAGTAGTCAAATAAATATCTACAAACTGGAACAAATAATTTTGCACTAAAATTTCAAGCAGAAAGAAAAATTTTATATTAGAGCTATATTATATATCACCAAGGTGACAATACCATTTGTTAAATACTAAAACAAGTTAGAAGGGGTAAGGCAGAAAAAACAGTAATAACAGGGTTTAATTACTACTAAGCAGTCTGATAAGAAATCATGGCAGAATATGCTGAAGGAACTACATTTTTAGATGCTGTAAATAATGGTTTCTTGAAACCATTAGAGAAACTACAAGAGATATAACTCTTGGTTTTACATTAAGCTAGGCAAAGAATATATTTCAATATTTCAATATACAGCCATTAAAAAACCCACCAAAATATTAAAAACACTGACTATTATATATTCAACTTCAGTGTTCTCCTGGGAGCAAATCACACTTAAAAATCCACCAGGTTTAACTACATCAGGACAAGGTTAGTAAGGATAAAAACAGATGGAAAGCTCAATGAGTAAAAAGCTTGCAGGTTACAGAATACTTCCATAGAGTTCAGTAACTCAGATCAAGTAGAAAAAAATCAAGCATGACTGAAAAAAAAAGAAAAAAAAAAAGAGATTGACTGTCAAAGTAGCAGAATAAAGAAGACTACTAGCCAACATTTTTCAGGCCAAAATATGGGTGAAGGTTTAAAAGTAATATCTGGTAAATCAAATCTATTGTTATGCAGATTTAAAAATGTTCTGGGATATACTTTATTTTAGGCTGAAAAAAGTACTTAAGCCATAAACCCATAGAAAGGCCAAAATGATTGAAGTAAATTAAAACCCAGCAAATCTCAATTCAGAAGGAAATTCCTGAATGTTGCAATAAAGAATGTAAGTAGCACAAAACACAGGACAATATGACATAAAGAATCTAAAATTTTCTTTAAGGAAGTTATGCTTCCCCAATTATTAGTATCCCTTGAACACATTAATGGTCCTATATGACAGGGTAACCCAAAATCTGAACTGACCTAATTTCCAAAAATGTTTTGACATTGTTCCTGAGCAAATGTTCTAAAAGAAAATTAGCAATTGTGGGAAATACAGGAAGGGGGTGTTTTTGAGTCGGTGGTGAATAAACTGGATAAAAAAAAAGACAAAAATTGTCAATACCAGGTGAATTTTCACACTGTTAGATACAACAAATATTGTCCACTGAGTCTTATGCTGTTAAACACATTCACAAATTATCTGACAATGTAAGAAGTAGTGATGCTAAAAAGCTTGCTGATCACAACAAACTATTCAGAACAGGCAAAACATCTCTCCACTCAAGAGACAGGACCCCTGATTTCAGGCAAATGATTAATTATATAAGAACAGAGCCTGTAGACCATGACTTATCAATCTAAAGAAGAACAAGTACCAGAATATGTGATAGTAGCCGATGAAGTATTGACATGTAGAAATCTTTTTGGTGATGTGACAAATATCTATTTGGTGTATAAAAGTGCACAAATATATAAAATATCTTGAGCAACAGTAAGTGGTGCTCTTAAGTAAGATAAGCATTCAGGTGATACAGAGTCAAAGCATATCCTAACTAGGACATTAGAGAGTAAACTGTTGACAGGATCTAAGGATCATGTGCAGATTCAAAAAGAAGTCAGATGCTCTTCAGGATGTAAAATTCATTTCAAATCAACGAACACTCTGAAAGAGCCTTTCTGAATATTGTAAATCACAAACCTGACAACAGAGCAAACTTTGAAGATGTATAATGTATGTAGGGAAAGTCAAATTAAAAGGGAAAGGAATAAATACAGGGAAAAAACAATTTCATCCCATTTTTTTTGAAAAATGCAGATTCTGGAATTGATACAAACAGGAACAACTCACAATTTCAGTAATGTACCACTAAAAGCACAATGAGATTCTGGATAAAAAAGGGCTCATTTGTTGCGGTGCGTGTGGCTGTGGCCATCATAGCCTTGGAAGGCCAAAGAACATTCCCGCTGGTCCGACGCCACAGTCTAAAGGTGCTCCCCCGGGATTACGGTGAGAACCCAGGAGCCTTTGTTTCGGCTGTTTGCATATTTCAAGTTGATTGGTTACTGTTTCCCCCTCCCTGTTTTAGGTATAACTTTATGAATATGTATTCCCTTAGTTAAATATATATTAGGTGTGAAAAGTTCTATGTTCTGCGACACCCCATTGGTTATCCCCTGTTGTCCCTCCTTTAGGTGCTCCCCATTGGTTGTTTCCCTGTGAAACCATCCCATTCACCTTTTCCCATTGGCTGTAACCCTTCCCCACCCCACCCCCCGAGTTAAAACTCTTGGACCCTTCTTCCTCCCTGCTCTTCGTCACTGGAACCTTCACGCTCTCAAATCGTCTGTGGAACCCGCGCGAAGCGTCCCTGTCTCCTTCTTTGCTCCCACGTGCACCGCTCCACCTCTGCTGGGAGATTTGCTCCTTCGGGTGAGGGGCTTGGCTTTGAGAGACAGGGTCGCTCTCTAAAGCGCACAGCCAGACCTCCGGGCTCTCTCTGGCTGAGTGCAGCCTTAGTAATTTTCATTTTCTGTACCACAGCAGAACTTTAAACTGTAGTGCATAGCTATTACAAGCCAAACACCTATATTTCGCTATACCTAGAGGGAAGACTAATGCCTAGCAACTGGCTTCTACTTAGTCTATTGTGAGCTAGAGCTTAAACTGATGAATCAGATAATTATTTAAATTATACCAAATATGAAATATCCTTTGGACAATTCCTAGGCAGATTAATGATCTAACGAAAAAAACCCCAACCCTATAACAAGTCTACCTAAAAAATGATTTTAAAAAACATATGATTTTTAAAAGTCAAATACAAAAATTTCAGATATTCTGTGGAACAGGAAATGTGTGGACATTCAAGAACTGGCCCCCCTAAGGTTTCAAACCACCCACTCTTGCTTATACCACTGTAGCAAACAGTTGCAGCCATGTAACTGTGTAGTATGCCTTGCAATCCTGTGACAGATTGGATGTTCTTTCCTTTGTTGGCTTCGCCAGGAGTCTTCTCAGGCTGAGCACTGCAGCCCAGGGAGCATTAAGTGGGTCAGGAACACTGAAATTTGCTCACATCCAATGACTACTGTAGCAGGATGTTAAAGCCTCATGTACCTATTATATTATTATAAATTAGAATGTGAAAGCTGCTGTCAGAGCCCAAGATTTATCAGATAAGATGAATGCCAGATAATCAAATCTAAAACATCGTGCACAGATTGTGTTAAATTCTCCCACTGCTTTGCAATGCTCTGGCAGGGGAAATGGATCATAAACTCTTTCTAACTAGACATTTACAGAGGGGTTACTGTTGTGTTAGTCTATGGAAGCACAGCAGCTGTAAGACAGAGCAAATTGCTTTTGGATAATTCAGAATTAAGGGTCTGATTCCGTATTTTGTAACACCTGCTTCACATTGTCCATTTCTTCACTCAATACCACTGAATCCCGTGGACGAGTTAATAAAAGAGAAAGAATATAATTTTGCATATTTTAGCAGCTGGTTATCAAAATGTTTAAAACATTTTATCTACATATGTATATACCTGATAATATCTTAAAACTGGGCAGTACATACAATTGTTATATCACGTTATCTCTTTTTCATAGGAAAACTATATGTGTTCTTACATACGCAGAGTGTATTTTACACATTTGTATTTAAAGTACAAGCCCACTACAATACTATGGTCTCCTAGTCTGTCTTTAGATGTATAATGATTTCCATCTCACCTTAGTTACGACATTAACACACCATGAACCAGAGCATATCACTCAATAATCTGCTGCCATTTCCCCATTGGTAACATACTGATGCCCACACATACATTTGCACACATTCCACTTAATCTTTTATCCTTATTTAGAAGATTGCTCTCCTGGTACAGAAGCTCACTTTCCTTCTGAAACGTCCCTGTTTTTATACTTGCAAAGTTTAATTATAGAGACCTGCTTGAGTTGAAAAGGAATATGAAGATATAATGATATTTCACATTCTCAATGCTAAAATACTATTAAGTCTAGAAATATAAATTACTGGAGCAATTATAGCAGCAGAAATAACACTATTACTGCAATCAACTACTGCTGTAGGTATTTGAAAACAATCTTTAATTTTCCTTTGAGTGTACCAATCTTCTCTGCAGAGAAAAAGCTATTGTAAACAATTAACAATACTAAAGCTAGCATGGAATTAATTATTCTGAAACATGTCTTGAGGTTTCAGAAATAATACGTTTTTTCAGTTTCTGATCAAAAAGGGATTTTTCTCTGTGTAATTTGATTTCTCTTCCTCTATTGTTGGCTTTTCTGTCTTAAAAAACAGTGATCATAAACAGCTTTAAAATCCCAATGTTTTAAAAAGATGATGCTGTTTAACTGTTTAACTGATTTTGTCATCTACCTGTAGCAAGTCTGAAACATTCCTATCATGTTCTTTATCAAAGAAATACGATAGAATATAAAAATAAGTAATAAACAAAGCTGGTACAGAACTGAAGGGGATTTTTTTCACTGTGTAGAGACAGCAGGACAAGATGTCTGCCTATCAGCTATTTATAGTTCAGCTTTCATTCCGACTGTTCAGCACTGCCTTCCTACACTCTCAGATGAATCCACTAAACTTTGCAAAAGACAGTTTACAGAGTTATAAAAACAATTTCTTTCTGTGCATGAAACAGATTGCACTGCTTGAATTTGGATGAATTCATTCTAAGGGTTTCAGTGCATGTATCTGTTACCTTGTTTTCTACCCACATTTTCAGATCCTTCAGAATTCATACCAAGGGAAATACTTTTTCCATCTTTGGCCTTTGGAAAGCTAAGAGAACTGTAGGTGTGTAGGAGGAAGAAGTGGCAGAGACAAACTGTTATAACCCCATTTCCCATCCTCCTGTGCCACTCAGAGGGAGGAGATAGAGGAGTTGGGAGTGAAGCTGAGTCTGGGACACAGAGTAAGGATTATGCACTGCCCTCCCCTTGCCCATAGAGCCAGTCATCTCCACAGGGAATGTAAGCATACTGGTCAAGCAGAGTTTCCCTTCAGTAAATCCATGCCAGTTGTTCCCAAGAACTTGCATATCCTTCTTTAGTTTCTATATTTGTCTCAGGAACATAGTTGTGCCGTTGACCTGATCAGCTCATGGTTACCCATCTTCCTCCTAGACTTTTTGAAGATGAACATGACATCACATTTGTCTTTTTCTCTGTCATCAGGGACTTCCTCTGATTGCTTTAGGCTTTCAGAGGTAATGGAAAGTGGCCTGGTGATAACACCAGCCAGGAGTGCATGCTTGTAAGCATCCTTCTGGATCCATGGTACTTTATATGTCTGGTTTACTTCAGTAGTCCATAACTTGCTCTAGTGTTTCTCGTCACCAAACATAGACACTAGGACTGAGATCTGGGAGGTGTGAGATCTTATGAGTAGTGAAGAAATCTATTGGGTATTATGGTATTGCTTCTCCAGATGTCACAGATATTCTTTTAAATACATCACTGCTTGAGGGAAGACTCTGATCTCCTGAAGAGTGCTGTGGCAGAAACTAGGGAAATCAGCAGAATTGTTGTACCTTCCCTTACATGTTGAGGGCACTCTGACTCTAAGGAATACCAAATAATAAACATACAGGGGAAAAATATTGAAAAAAGGCATGAAGATTTCAGAGCTGATTAGGAAAATGTATAGGAAATCATGAGAGGAGACAATATTTCACTGTGAGGGCTTCATAGTTAATCTCAAACTTCAATCAAAATGAAAGGAAGAAGAATCCAGCCTAGAAATTAATCATTTAACATGAGCCAATTCCAGTAATACAGGACTCCCATGTCAATACTTTCTGGTCCTGACAGCTGGAAGCTCCTGTTAGTCAGAAACTGAAGGAGTCAAGGGTCTGAAGTCACTGTTCTCTGCAACTTCCACAATATTGAAAGGTAGGAGAGCCAACAGCAGAGTGAACTACTCCTTTGAGAGAAGGAGCTAAAACAAGACAATGTATTATTAGGTGAATACTGCGGATATCACAAGGGTCATTATCAAACTTGACTCCAAGAGTGATCAGAGCACTTGTCAGAAAAAGCTGAGTCTCAGCTGGAGCAGAAATCTCCCTTGAAGCAAACGGCAGGACGAAGGTCAGAAACAGACCTGTTCTGTTTCAGGGATGATGAAGCTTTTACAATAGAAGCCTGACTGCCTGGGTCTAAACTGATGGGAAAGAAACTTTTTGGAGTGGTTTCCCACTGCTGGGATTGAAAAGCCCACATAAAGAGTACTTGGACAGGCAGTTCTCCATTCCCTGACAAAAGGGAAAAAATTCAGCCTTTATAGACTATATTTGTTTTGGAGCCTACAGACTTTGACAGGGAAGCCAAGGAAAACTAAACTTCCTTAAAGCTACAAAAACATAAAAATTAAGCAAAATGAGATACCAAGATCAAAATGAACACAAAAATCACAAATAAGCAAAGAAAATTAAGTGAAATAAAAGGCTGAGGTAATCTCAAAGAGAAAGAAAGCTGCAAGAAAGCTCAGTAGAAATCTAGAGTGGCAACAGAGAGTAGAGGATGTATTTTTGCCTTTTTGGGGAAGTTATAGGAACATATGCTTTCCAAGTACTAATAGAGGTTAAGTATCACCCACCTGAGCACTGTTACATATCCCACATCTCCTACCTAATTTAGATAACAAGCATGAACCACAACATCTCACCTATTAATCCTGCATTAAGAATAGAATTGAACTGCAACATTCTCAAAGAAAGAAGGCCCATGTTGATATGACAATCCAACACATTCAGGCAAACTTTTTAGCAGTAAATTAGCTTTAAACCATTGTGTTCCATTGGTATTTGGACTTCCCTAAGATAAATTTATTTTTCTGGATTTTATTTGGCCTTTAGCTATTAAAGAGCTATTTATCATCTCAAAATTCATTCCCATATACACTTCGTTACTATATCCCTCAAACAAATTGCTTCTTTACCTGCTCCAAAATACACTATGTGAACTGAACTTCTCTAAGCCTTAACTATAAATTCTTTGGGGTATCCTCAAAAAATTTCTCTTAGCTTCTAGAAGACAGGTCATTTAAACATTGAAAATAGAATTTTCATATATTTCATTGGTATAGAACAGTCCTTGAAGATATATTTCTGTAGTAAATAAAATTCTATATACAATTTGAGATAAAATATTCCAGATGAAGGTATAGTTTGTGTATGAACATTTGAATTAAGGGAAAAGTTGTATAACTATGAATACTCCTTGATGTGTTCTTTTAATGTCAACATGAGCTACTTAGAAGTACACTTTTTGCTGAATATTTTGCAATCTAAAAAGCGCCTACTCACAAGAACTTTTAAGTTGGATTTCAAGAGTCTTGTCACATCATTGATTACTGTACAATTTATTATAAGGTGAAAGCAGTCTAGGAATGCTGCATCACAGTAGCAGCATCAAAAACATGCCAGTGCTTGAAATGATGCTATTTGCCTCATGATAAGATGACCTTCACTTACTGAAGAATGGAATAGAAATAAAAAGGTTAAATCAATTGCACAGGGTGAAACCTACCCAAAAGTATGGCTTAAAAAATGAAAACTGGACTACATATATACAGTATTTACAGTGCACTGAGGAAACAAAACCCCTGCAGCCTAACTTTGCTACACTTGCTGGCTGACACGTATCCAAAGACCCCTGTTCAGATAAATGAGACCAGCACTACACCAACTCAGCCCTAACACTTTAATTTATTTCACTACATGTAGAAAACATAAAAAAACTCACAGATAGTCCTTGTTACATAATGGTGAACAGTTTTAAATTCTGGAAACACATTTGAGAATGAGACAAGAGAGCCAAATAGTCCAGGTAGCAACACAGGTTGGCTTTAGATAGTGAATGTCAGAGACTGACTTGGTAACATGACTAGTGAGGACATCGGCACTTGATATCAACAATTTAAGTTTAAAAATTTATACATAGCTATGACAATAGCCCCTTAGATGCAGAGGTGCACTCCATACTCAGACACCTGACAAGACGTAGAAGGCTGAGCCAGCTGCATTGGGAGCTGCGTTGCACAGGGGCCACGCTGCCAGGAGCTGCACTGAGTGTGCTGTGATGACAGTCTCAAATTACTGGGCCTGGGTCTTTGATCTGTGTAAGCATGAAGAGTCCAAGGGTCATAAACTGGAGCAGAAATTGCTAACTATACTCCTCCTGCTTTGGAAAAAAAAATTGGAAATCACTTAAGTGATGTGTAGCTGTTATCATGACTACTCTACCCCCAAATCCTCCGTAAGAACAACTGAGTAATGATCTGCTTGTCTCCAGCTCTCTGTGTGACCCCGTGGGTATTCTTCTACCCTAGCTCTTTACAAGCCCCACTGCATATTAACTCTTTTCCCCACATACATGGTTACCCGAGCTGCATACAGACCCCCACAAATTCAAGCTCCTGTGCTGTCTCTCATTCATTAATACAGTTTCAGAGGGTAGCTTTCTCTTGCCTGGTCTGTTTTCACACACACCTGTCTGTGCCAGCACAGGATGCAAACAGAACCTCCTTCGCTTCGGAACCCATTGCAGTTATAGTTTTCACATCTTCATAGAAGTAGCACCTGAGGTAAGAGGTACGTCCTCTAAATTTGATCATATTTACTCCTTTACACTGCCTACTCAAAACAAACTGGATTTCAGATAATGATTTCAGATCATCATGCTCTTTTTGTTCACTTACCAAAGTCCCACACATGAGCAATACTCTGCAAGGGACCATATTCATCCCTTAGATACAAGTCTCAAAAAGCTGTGAGTAATTTTTAGTTTTTGCATGGTTTAAGTCTCTTCAGTTGTATCATATTCAACATGCCACTCCTAAAAATAATATAAATTTTAAAAAAAATTAAAAAATTACCTGCTTTGCTGCATAAGGATGAGGCAAACCACCAACAAATATGGATCCTGTTTCATGCCAATAAGAACTGGACCAGAAATTTCTAGTTATACTTGTATTTGAAGATACCTTCAGGACTGACATTTTTGCTTCACATGGTACCATGCCTTGCCTGCACGAATTCAGAAATAGGTACATTTTACCACCATATATTGTTTACATTACTGTCTATCTGACAAATTAATTAGGCTGTTACTAAACCAACAGGGAAAGAAAATCAAGTAAATAGCTGTTTTATATTACAGAACTATAAATATAAAAGAAGCTGTTTAACAAGCTGTAAGTTGATATGTCTTTGGGGTTTGAAACTCCATTAAAATGAAGCCATATTGTAAATCTGGGCAGTGTAATTGCTAAAAAAAGCCAAAGCACATAAATCACCAAATAAAAAGAGTTAGACAATTTTTAACAATAACAAGAAGATTTTGTAATTTGAAAAGATACATCTATTGAACTGAAATATTTTAAATATCCCTCTTTCTCATCATACACACACACATAAAATACAAACCACAAACCCAATTTAAAATAAGCTGCATTTTAGAAAGTGCAGAGGTACAATAACCGTCTGTAATACTTATCTCCAAAATATCATTCCTGAAGTTGAAGTCAGTAATATTAGGTCCTGAAATTAATATATACATTCCAATTTCCCTCCCCCATCCACATACCCTCTTAAAAGTGTTGCTGTTAACAACATGCATAAATTGTCAACAACAAACAGAAGGTACCAAGCAAACAATTTGATTTCTTTGAATTTTTTTTTTAATAATGTAAAGGTCATTTTCATTCCAATAACCAACTGTCAGCAATCACTTCATCTTCATGTAAAAAAGTCCAGAAGAGAAATATCAGAACTAAACCAATCTCTCATGGAGGAATTTCTTCCAGCTTATCCTTCTTTCTGTACATGAAACAAAACAGCGTTCAATCAGCTCTATATTTCAATGGGTGTTACAAAAAATCTATGTGAAAATAACACAAACAAAAAACCCCCAAAAACAAAAAAACCAAAACCAAAATAAATACCCCAAAGCACAAACCAACAACCCACCGCTCTGTAAAAACAATTTGGGTAGGATGCAGTAGGTAAAGTATGAATTCAATTTATCTCTGATAATGCAAAATTACCTTCTGAAAATTCATTCAAAAAAGAGCATAAAAAGTTTTCTTAACTATTTTCTGTCATATGGTAATATATGAATTCTCACATAACATTTCATAAAGTCCTCTGTGTGTTTTTAACTGACAAGAATGGAGAGCTAACATCAGTAACATTTGCAAACAGTTCTCTATGATTTCCATTTAATTCTGTTTTGAGATACTTTCAGAATAGTATGCAAACATGGTGATACATATTTACAGAAAAGCCTATAAATATTTGTGTATGCAAATGGCCTGTCCATCCTATGGCAGATAACATCAGATGAAGAATAAAAAAATTTGGTTTGTTGCTATAATCAAGAATGAAGAAGAGAAATAAATTAGGGATTTGATTCTGTGGACTGAAAACTAGCATCTTAATGGATCGATTCAGGGGATTTATTTTTTCTCTCAGCTTTTTTTTGGACTTGATTACTAATAGCTAACATGAATGAGAAAAAGGAGCTAAAGGTATCTAGAATCAAAGAAAGAAATGTTTTCCTACCATGTTTTTGGATATTATACAAAGGCCATATGTCTAAGCACACACTCAAGGTCCTGCAGCACACAGTTTTCATTAATAGCTTACAAAGAAAGTTTGCTGATAATGTGTGTAACTGGCACAATCATTCTCTGTAGCTGTATTTGCAATGGTCAAGAAATTTTTATTAGTGCTTGAACCCAGTGTGACATCTTGGATATATCATTCTACTGAAGAAAGTGGCATTGAGACTTCAAAGGAAAAAAAAATGATTTTGTAAATATCTAAAATTTCTTCTCTTCCTGATAAAATGATATTGTAGTTATGAATAAAAGCATAATAATGAGATAGCAGTATTTCAGAAATATTTTAAATCAGACTTGTTTTAATGCAGCATAATTCTTAAGATGGAGTGGAAGAGGGTCAGGGAGAAACTGACAGGTTTTCCTTTTAAAATATTTGATGTGTTAAGTGAAGTACAGCTGCTCAAACAACTTCTCTTCTGTTTTTCTCTTAATTTTTATTTCTTCTACATGTTTTGAGATGTTAATGCTGTAACTAGTTACATGTATGTACTTCTACCACACAAACACCATATTGATGTAGTTCTTCTCACATCAGCTTTAGACATATTTTTAGCTTGTCCTTAAATAGCTTATATGATTGATATGTAAAAGTATTTTTGTGTGCATATATTAAAAAAAAATTGAAATGAATTCACAGTATTTGGTGTCAGAAAACAAGTTAATACAATTCAAAGCATGAGCTGCCTTTGCCTTAAGCTTGTTAGAATGTCAGCCATACACCTCTGATTGTGTTTGATTGAATCTAGCACGGTCTGGCAAAATTAGAATAATGACTTTAAACCATTATTGTTTAGCATTTGCTGATGATACAATCACTGGGTCATATATGCACTCTGTGAAATTTCCATCAGGCTTTTAAAATACTTTTTCTACAATCAGCACATTGGGTGCTTTAAAGGTCAAGTAAGACGACAGGGCTTTTTGCATAATTATAAATGTGGAAATGCATACAGCAACTCTCAAGCACTTTTGCTGGGTAAGCTACCAGTAATTGTGCCTCAGTCCGAGCTAGCAGTAATAGTTCACAGTTTCCTCATTTGTAATCACACAAACGTAGTGATTAAGTACTGGCCTATTAACTATAACCTGCAGATGAATTCTGTCTAAACAGTACTAAATCTATTGTTCTATGCCTCACAGGTTAGAAGGATGGAAAGGTCAAACAATAATTTGATAACTGTTGATATAACAGTCCCTAAACTTGGAAATGTCTGTATGAAATCCAAATCCTTTTAACATAATGTCTTTACTTTCTGACATTTTTCAGTGATGATTAAATGACATTTTTAGGATTATCATAAAATGGTAAAAAGTAACAAAACGAATGGTAGAAGAGGAGGAAGGAAAGGGGGATGTTCAGAAAAAGTATTGTGTCAGTCATTCTGTGCAGCCTTGCTGGGAATAAAAAATTTTTAACCTGTTTTTTTCCTGATAGAAAAGGGAAATCATTTGTTCTAGGAACAAGATTGAAACTTTTACCTGTCTCTAGAAATTTCACTTGAATATGACCATGCAAAACAACAATAAATAATTCACTAATACCATTGAACTATTTAGGTTGTAATATTAGCATACAGTCTATTAAACAAAAGCAACAAGACATTTGAAACATCTATACCAAATATGAGCGGTGAACCATCACAAGTGATGAAGTTTTATCATATATTATATAAAAAAAAATCCCAAATTTCCCCAATTTTATTGAAGACAATTGTTTAATTAAAGCTGAGAACATATTTCACTTTTATTATGTTTAATGATTATTTATAGGTTTCTTAGTTTAAAAAAAGACAGCTTGTTTTTCACTCAGTATCTGGAGGTTTACTTTTCCTGGTTTCATACTCAAATTTCTCCTTGCAGTAGAATGTCTATTTTTGTAAAATTGTGACAAAACAATAAACCTACTGTCATTACAATCAAGAGATACTTTTTCTTAATGCACATTTAAAAGGTGGGATCAGTTTTGACCTAGCACTGGTTTTGAACTCTTTAAGGCTTTTCAAGGGCATTTGAGGCCACTTTAGGAATGGAACATTTGGACCTCTCTGCTCAGAGAGGTTCACAGGTTTCAGTGTTGTGTTCCCAAAATCTGACTGAATAAAGCCCTGAGAAACCTGTTCTGACCTTGGCTGGCCCTGCTTTGAACAGGAGGTTGGGCTAAAGACCTCCTGAAGCCCATTCTGGCCTGAATTACCCTACAATTCTACACTTATGAGACACCTTCCTTCAGCAAAGAAACCCCCTGCAATCCCATACTAATAACATTTGCAGAATAGGGCAAAATTTCTTATTACCTGCAGTAGATTTATTTAGATACAATATATACCAGTTCACTCACAGTCATTACATTTTCACTCTGCAGTAAGATGCATCATTTTAGACTGCTCTCATCTGTTGTTTCTGACTTTGCCCAACCGAGACACCAGGTAACACACACTTCTATGTTGCAGATGAACTAATTAGTCAACAACATATTTTTTCTCATTCCCTCTTACAGCAGACTCATATTGCCTGGGCATGAAGCTGAATCCTTGGTCTGGTCTTAGATTTAATTGTGATTTAACTAAACAAATAAGAACAATGAAGTTAATGATGTAAATTCCTCTAATAATACAAGGAGAGGAGGAAATAAGCTTTGTTTCATATTCTAAGAAATAAATAAATAAATACGGTACCACCTTTTCTCTTCACAGAAGTTACACTACTACACTAAATAGGGCCACAACTTGAGATCAAATCCTGACATGGAATCATCCATATTTTTACAAAGTCGTCATCGTTTCTGTTACAGCTACCCTGGAAGTTAGGTATTACCTTCAATTTTGAAACTCATAAAGTTCACTGTGCAATTAGTGCAATTTAGGAATCATTTCAAACTCACGTAACCAAACTATTTTACCATGAGTGTTTTTATAGACATGACTAGAGACCTGCCAGTTGGCCTCAGTCCAGAGACTAGCCTTCAAAATTTTAGCTTAATTTACTACTATAGATATGGCTAAAGAAAAACAATTATCTATGCCTCTGGCCCTTTCTGTCTTTGCAATTTCCTGCCTCTAGTACCTTGCTGCTTGCATCATATGAACCACAGTGACTACTTACAGAAATTAAAATTAGCAAACTATATGCACTTATTTAAACTTGATGTAAGTAAAGTGTCACTTAGTGAAAAGCTTGGCTCAGATGAGAGTACTGTATTCAAATACTGAGACAGTAGGAAGTTTAGAGTTGGATCTAGACTTACAACACTGTAATTTTAAGTGAAACTTAGACTGTTTCTAAGAAGAAGATAGTTACATTGTGGCAATTCATATTTACATTGATTCTACAAGTCAACATTATTTCTGGTCTCTATACCCTATCTGTGTTCTCCTTAATATAACTTCTATGCTTAGGACATATGGCCAAAGCAGCCATAGAACACTGAGCCCACATTTAGTATCCATAAGTAGCCTTTGATGCTCCATAGAAAATAATATAGAATGAAGTCTTACGTATTGTTATTGGCCTGTTACTAGAGTCCTGTTTAACTGTTTTTATGTTTCTGTCTCTGTGATAAGTTGTTTCAGAAGATAAAGTAGAAAATTTTCATTCTTATAAGTGACACTACAGATCCCTTTTGAGATCCAAAGCAAAACAAAGTAGCTATGACAGCATTTTTAGCATTTTTTTTAGTTAAACAATCTGAACAAGAAAACATCACTACACACCACAGATTTGCCACTTGCATGACTCTAAATTTTAATCTCTGAATGTCTGCTTTGATGATAGAGTTCTGAGAATGTGTAGAATGTGATTTGTACCCAAGATGTGGCATGACTAAGTAAGCTTTTATCTTAAAGAGGCTGTAAAACAACAGTTTGTATCTAACTAATTGGTGGTATTAAATCACTATTAACCATTATTATGATCAATTTAGCATAATTAAATCCATTGCATTCAATGACATTGTTAGGAAAAGGCACTTGCTTATTCTCTGTTGATAAGAAGTTTGTGAAAAATAGTGACTCTGGAAAATTAAAAAAATATGTGCAACATCTTAACCTTTGATTTCATAATGGGTTTTGATTTCAATTAAGATTTTTTTTTTAACATGGCATTAATGCAAAATAAAATAACATTATTTAACTGCAAAAAATGCACTAAGTTTTAAACTTTTGTTTTATTAGAAGACTTGATCAGTGCAGGGTGTTTTTTTTTTCCCTGAACTCAGACAGCTATGTAAGCAGAAAGCCTATTTTCACCGTTCTCGATTTCTGGAAACTAAGTGCAAGATATGAAAATATTAATATCAAGTTTCTCTGACATAATTTCTAGGTTTTTTCCATTTCCACTATTCCTTTCTCTGTGAAATCTTATTTCTTGCTGAATGAAGAAAGTAATTGCTGTAGTGACTTCAGAATAGCAAAAGGTATTCTGCTATGTCTGGCAATGCAGGACTGAGATCTTTCCTACACAGCTCAAAAGGAGTATCATCATGTAGCATCCAAAGTATAACCCCATGATAGTTTACTGATAGAAATCTTGTTTCTGAAATAAAAATAAATTGATGATTTTAAGACGACAAGATTCAACCTAACATTTTAAAGAAATTCTGAAGTTAGTGGAGGGCTGTGAATATGTAAAGTAGATATAGTGGAGCCTGGATAATCTCACTGGCATTCCTTACATAGTTATAGGTGTGGTTTGACTGGAAGATTAGGCAAAGGACTCTATATGAGCCCTG
>VYZT01058845.1:17441-102858 GCA_013400735.1 Pomatostomus ruficeps | reverse complement strand
GATTTACTTCAAAAGCATCTGTATATGTAGCCAGTTGAAAGCCCACTCCCTCCAAGAAACACTATACAGTTTGCTGTAAAGTCAAAAATTCTTAACAAGAAAACTTGTAACGTTGGATACTGTATCCTCACGTGCAACACAAATATAGTACACTGCATCATAAAACTAGAGCACATGATTAGATGCTACATCTGCATGCCTACCTTCTTACCTTTTAGATTCTCAGATTTTTCAAAAAACTGCTGTAAATTAACACACACAAAAACTAAAGTAGTATGAGATGGAACATTTCACACTGAAGAAGAAAGATGCATGTACAGGGCTTCCTTTCATCTTCAAGACATATGCCCCTCAATATTTGAGCACTGCATGTGAGAAAAGTAAATATATCCCAAATGAGATACAAAGATAGAGAAGACATCTGTCACAAAACCACAGATGAAGCCAGACTTGGCTCAGATGAGCTCTCTTTTACAGAAGGGGTTTTTTTGTATTTTGTAATTATACAAATTACCTCATATAGATTAGAAAAAGTATTTTGAGGTCTCAAAAGAAATATTAGAAGACATTATTTGAAACACAAAGCATCTGCATATAAGTTTAACGTATACCTATGTATTTCTGGGCTCTTTTGTCGGGTGCAGTGTTCTTCACTTGCTTTTTGATAGGCAGTGAACCTCTCATTTAGGGTCATTCCAGCTGACTTGAAGTATTGCTCTGTTGGTTACAATAGAAAAAACACTGTTTCATTAGTTTAATTCAACTGACACATATTTTACTCCTGACAGAAAGGCAAGTAGCAGGCAAAACCCACAGTATTTTCAATAAATTTATCAGGACAAGCAAATGCGGTGTTTTACCTATTTTTACACACTGTAACCCAAAGAAAATAACAGTGCACAGCATCACTGCAAGTCTACTATGCCATGACTGTGTCACATCTAATTCAAGCATCACTTATTGACTGGACTTGCTCATTCTCAATGTCATTTTCCTCTAATGATAGAGGAAGAGCAATTTCTTGACAGTTATGTTATACTTTGCCCACAAGAGAAAGTGAAATTACTTTTGAGTCATGAATATTTGCATCAAGTACATTTTACCATTCATCTATTCTTTAACTTAAAATAAGAATTAGTGAAAACATTTAAGTAATGTACACTTCAATAACTACATGAATGACCTAACAAGTCTTTTCTTAAAGGAATACAATTTCTTGATTGGAAGTTGTGATGATAAACAATACAATTAACACACCTATGCATAAATAAATTCATTTAAGCATCTGGCATCTTGGCAAACTTGACAACTTCTCTGACAAATTTTCTCCTTCCTTCAGAGACAGTTAAATAAGCCACAGCAAAACTCAGTTTTTAAACCAGCTCAACAAATGTGTTTAAATGTAATATAGAAATACATAAAGTCATGAGCTATGAAATGTTACATATGAAGCAAGCTATCTGCTTAACAGGTCAACATACATCTGTATCAACTTACCGCCCGGCATCCAGCATTTGTCTCATAACCAACCATTAAAACTTGAAACGGCCACTACAAGGGTAGTGCCTCAATCATAATTCCATCAAACACAGGAATTTGAGCTAGCAACTCTGTTTTTATGCCATTTTTGCCAGGAAGACAGAAGGTTCAACTTTGCCTGTTTGGCATCTGTATCTTTCAACAGCTATTTTACTTTTGTAACATGGATTTTGCCATTTCAAAACACATTCCAGGACCTAGTTACAATGAAAAAGAAAACATCACTGGGCATTTTCAGCTCTACATTAATAAAGAGCTGTTCAGACTGGTCGCATCACACCAATAATGAACATAACTTCAGTTTGTCAAAAAAGTTACAGAACTTCTGATCACAGACCACAGTACATCTGAAACTTAAAGAGATGTTTTGCTTTCAAAAACAACCATAGCGCTGCATATTCTAGTAACCTGACCAGACAGGCTGTTAAATTTATCAGATATTGAACGTACAAAAATTTACAGAAAATGTCTATTCTGTGATCAACATGTGAGAGTTCCAGAAATATTATTTTCACCTACAAGTACATATGTGCCATATAAGCAAAAATTTACAGAAGCTCTCACTGGATTGAGTCTTACATTTCTTTACATATCAATAAATACATACGTTCACAACAAATCATTATACACTAAACAGGTATCCCAGTAATTTTTTTATCTAATACATTATCATAGTCCATTATTGTTGACTATTACTTTTTAAGTAATTAAATAAGAAGGAAATCATTTTGCCCTAGTAATCCGAATTATGTCAACAAAATGAAATTTTTAACTGAACTTCAGCACGTATTTCTAGCACACAAATCTCAGCAATTTTAGAAGCTAACACATCTTAAAAACAATGCTTACAGACAGATTAATTGAAACTGGTACCTAATTAAGCATTTCTACATTTCCCCTTTACTATGATGATACGGCAAAATTTACTTTCACCAGCTTTATATTATCTCAGTTACATTTAACACAACAGCAAGACAACAGTCCAGTGAAATAAAGCAAATGCTATAGTAAAAAAGCATTTAAAGAACACTGTACAGACACCCCCAGGGGATTTTAGGAATTATCTATTTTCCCATCAAAAAGCTAAGAGGATATATGACCTAAGTGAAATGTATCTACTTTGATGGTCTAGGTTTGTATGTCAGCGGTTTTGGGGGAGGACTTTGTTGTGCTTGGTTTGTTGAAGATTTTCCTTTGTGTTTATGGAAAACAGCCACTACTGTTATATCAGAAAATAATTCGTGTATAACTCATTTAATGGAGTTTTATTTAGCCACTGCCAAGTTTCTGTAAGTGAAATTCCTGAAAATATTGTCATATAGGAATAAAACATTATTACCATGAACTTTACTACCATTTTTTTCTTAAATCTTACTGAGAAAAAAAAAACCCTTCTAATAAGAAGCTAGAAATGACCTGTAGGGTGCTCCAAAAAAATGCCATTGTATTTATAGTCAAAAAGACATTTCTCAATCCACACCGCAACATTTAATATAAAACTGTATGTTAGAGTCATTAAAATAAAACTAGAAAAATTGACTGGTGTAGTATGTTTAAACTACACTTCAGAAATTCAAACTTTCTATGCTACCTAGGCTCAAAAATTTATCCAGAAACATAGAATACCTGCTATTATACTCTACACTGCTTGCGTGTTTTTTGTCCTAGTTTCTGTGGCTATTATTTTTCTAATTATTTTCATGCATATCTCAACAGAAAGTCTGGCTAAATCAACATCAGAAGAGGCCTGAAACCTTCCTGTACTAAAAGCAGCAAATAGGCTTAAATTAACTTGTCAGATATGTACCCAGTACAATAAACTAAACACATACCTTTGACGTGGTGAACCAAGGACACAATGTGCTGAATAAATGACTCTGATGTGCTTTTGCTGGCCTGTGGCAACTTAATGTGGTCAAAGATGGATCGGAACTCTTGCTCCTTCTTGACGGAATGGACAAGTGTGCTAGCAAGCAGCCTGTCTTTAGTCAAGGAAGCAGGTCTAAAATGCATCAACAGCAAAAGAGACACACAAAAAGAAACCACTAGTTTAAATAAATACGAACAATGCTGCAGGCAGGTGGAGAACCACACTGTAAAGTGGAATAATTTACCTATTGGAATCATCAAGAGGTACTGGTGCCATTTTGAGTTTAACTTCAGGACGATGGGAGTCACTGGCTATCATTTTGATCCTAAGTGGGCTCTCCTCTCTGAAGGTGGATTTTTCTCTCGCATCCAGATTCTTGTGTAGAGGAGGACTGTAATCAAAGAGTTCTTTGAGCTTTTCAGACTTTACCTGCTCAGGTGACTGAGTTTCTTTCTTCATCATTAGTCTCTCAGAATTCTTGTCTTCTTCCTTGTGCTTATCTTTTGTTGCACTAGGCCTTTCCACTACATAGCCAGTCTCTTTAAGCTTATAACTTTTCTCATCTCTAAATCCATCGCTCTCTCTATTGCCCTTGATTGGTATTTTAGATTTGTATTTGGCTCCTTCCTCCTCAGCATTCCGGTGAGATGCAGTAGGAATGTTTTTACCCTGATCTGCCAGGACAGACTTTCTGAACTGTCTGTAATCCTCTGTCTCCTCTGTGTCCTCCCCTTCAGAGTCATTAAACTTTTCCTTCCCAGTCTCTTTATCAATGAAAAAATCTAAAGTTTCCTGTTCCTCCCATTCCCTTTCTCCCTCTGTCCTCCCTTTTTCTGATCCTCTCTCCTTCTGGGCCTCCTTCTCCCTGGTATTACCCCTATCAAGCAGGTATACTCTAGACTCTTCATCTGTGTACCTGTGGATAGCAAAGAAGACACTGGTAACTCTGGATTGCATTCATTCCAGTTCACTTGCATTCCTCTTTCGTGTCAATCCCACATCAAGAAGATGAAAATACATTCCTCCGAGCAAGTAACTTTAGCATGCAATGCCTGGCACACCATTAACACTGTATATCCACGGTCATTTATGCACTAGTGGAGGCATCTGAACAATATAACGCCTTTCTATAGAATGCCTAGAAATTTACTTGCTTGTTTTGGTTTCTTTAACAGTACCCAGTTTCACATTCTCTTACACTAGCAACTTTTTCTATCAAGTTCACAAGAAGTTCGAAAATTCAGACCACAATTTATTTTTGTAATTCTTTTACTGAAAGAGTTGAAGTAGTACCATAAAAAAAAGCTAATTATTTTCAAGATCCTGCACATTACTAAGATAATTCCACAATCTGGCACAGGCTTAGTGTATTCACTACACTGTGTACAAGCAGGGAACCCTTAGAAGGCAGCTCTCCTAAACACAGAAACACACCAATTAATTATTTCAGCCACTGCCTTATCTGTATGCTATGTTCACACAGGTTCTAATACATTCACCAACTCCAACACATGTAATCCAAGAGAAGCTGTATTTTTTTATCTCCTAAGCAGTAGTTTTTTTACATAATAAATCATTGACTAGACAAATTAATTTAAAAGCCTACGAACAAGCCTATATAGCACAGCCACAACTTTTCTACCTCGTTTTGTAAGAAATCCACTGAAGCACCAGTCACATTAGAAAGGAACAGTCCAATGCCAGTAAGATTTTTGCAACTTTCAAAAATTACTACTATGTCAAACTTCTTAAGAACAAATTGAAGAATTTTACATTCATTGGAAAATATGCACTGAACTTCCTTCACATCAGCAGCATTATATTCCAAGAATACCAAGACCTACTCTCTTTGATAAAGTAATGCAATTCAAGACATCAAAGTTGTCACATTGCACCATACAATTAGCAATTGATGCTGTTTATGTCAACATAAACCAATTATGCACAACATAGGCATTTTTAGACTTCCAGAATATTTGCATTTCAAACTACATGAAGCATTAAAATTTTGAAATACCTGGAGAGAGTTCACTATCAAGCCAGCAAGTCTGATGCACTATTCCAATTAAGGTTTTTCTTAACAGTAAAAAATTGACTACAAGAAAATCAACCATAAAGGAAAAGCACAAACCCATTCTTCCTCAAGGATATATGTCCCTATCTCTACTAGCCAACGGTCAAGACCTGGAAGCATCTTAGCAGGAAAAGGCATATATATCTTTCAAGCTCAATTCCAACCAGACTAGCACTGCTAGTGCTCCATAATGCAGTTTCCAAGGTACAGTGATGATCTTGACAAAACTCTAACAGACAGCATTTTTAAGGGGCAACAGTAGGCTTGTAACTTGGTTCTTACCTTTTCATAAACTTTCCACCTTTTGCAGTTTCCTGTTCACCACCCTCAGGATAAAATGACCGCACTCGAGCCTCCTCACGGGGGGCACTCTGTGATGGGATTGTCTTTGCAGGGCTTCTCCTCGAAGGGATATGATGCAACGGGCTATTCTGAGAAGGGCTATAGCGGCTAGAACCATTTCCAAGAGAACCAGAGCCAGATCTCTCAGGACTATGCTGAATGGAATGGGAATGCTGAGGTGTGTCCTTTGCTGAGTGGGCTGTGCTAAGCAGAGGGGCGTCAGAGCAAGATGAACTCTGACTAGGTGGGGTGGCAATAGAAGGACTATGGGGTGACCTTGGGCTGTTATCATACGCTGAAAGGCCAGGCCAAATGTCGCCAGAAGCTGCTGATGATTTGTTAAAATCGTCAAGAGACTCTGATGGGTCATGTTCAAATGTATCTTTCTGTTCATCTTGTGATTTATTTTTCAAGGGACTATCTTGCAAAGGAGCCCCTTCAGTTTTCTTTGCCTGCTTTTCCAGAGACGCACGTCTTTTGGAAGAGACAGGTGATTTGCTGTATGGGGATGAAGAACGAGACGAAGAGGACCTCGGGGACCTGGAAGATCTGTAAGATCGACGAGACCTGCTCCGGGACCTCTGGGAAGACACAGACCTTCGTTTTGGGCTTCTGGAACGGGAACGGCCACGCCTTGGGCTTCTGGAGTGTCTTCGGTTCCAGACAGGCCTATAACCTCCACGATGGTATCTACCACCTCCTCCTTGGTAATACCCTCTACCTCTTCCTCTGTAACCATAGGGACGTCTCATTCCTCTATTATTTCTGTAATCTCTGCGATAATCTCTAGAATAAACACGATCTCTGCTCCGAGATCGGGAATACGTCCTTGACCGAGACCTAGAACTAAAATTAAAAAGCAAATATTAGCATTTAACAACTGAAAAGTTCGGGGGAAAAAAAAGTGCCTTGACATGAAATGCTAGATTTCGCAAATGCAGTCAGAATGGTAAAGGGTGCAGACTCCCAGTCTCACAGTAACTTCTACAATCTCGTTATTTATTATTTCTGCAATATATTAAATATAATAAGCACATCTACACTGCTAAGGACTGTGAAACTTGGCATCGTACGATTGAGACGCGACCATCCTCAGTGTCCTCCCTGCCATTTTATCAGAGATTATCACCACTCTGGAGCATGGCATGCAGTTTCTCAGCCACCACAGTTCACAGCCTGAATCAGGGAGTGACATGACCCCCAGTTTAATACGCCAGCCTGTGGATAGCAGCAGCTGAGGCAGAAAACATTCAACTGACCCACTTCTTTTAGGGGAGATGATGATATCCACCAGTAAGTAAGATGAGGGAAATGCTGGAGGCAACTGAGAAGACAAGATACAACAAGCTTATCTCCTGAAGCCTTAAGTTACTTCAGATATGGAAAGCTTAATGAGAAATACAGAACAAATTACACAGAAAGCGACTGGATGAAGAAAACATCAAATAAAGTGGAAGGGAAGAATCAAAAGGGCCAGAAATCATGAAAAACAATTAGAATTCTGAAGTTATCTTGAGATAAAGGAAAAGGAAAAATAAATATTAAACAAAGTAACAGAAATTACACTCAAAGCATAGTTTACCTACTGTCTAAAATGAAGTAAGATCCCAGTCTCACTTCTGCCACAGCATCATGCAAATCAAAAACATTTTATGGACAAAAACTAATATATCAAATCACCTTTTCATGCAGTAAGACATCAACTTACCTGTATCTCTTTTTTCTTGAATGTGATCTGGATCTTGACCTAGAGCTGGACTGAGATCTGGACTTTGATCTTGAAGAATGTGATCTAGAATTAGATCGACCCATTTTTGCCAGTAGATCTACTTCCCAAAAGGTAAAGCAATGAGAGGAGGGAAAAAAAATGGAAGCAACTGTTTAGAGTCCATGTAAATTATATAAATGAATAAAATTTGCATCTACTAAAATGACAGTATTAAAAAGTAGTATAGTATTTGCTAAACGAAAGAGCTTTGGAGACAATATAAGCGTATTTATTAGTAAATTAAAAGATCAACCACATTTTAAAGAATTTAACATTGCTGCAGTGCACACTCTTTTTTCTGAAAAGATGAAGTGTAACAGTAAAAGGTTTTTTCCAAATTCAACTGCACATGGATCCTGTAAGAGAGGACGCAGTAGAAAACGAAACATTTCTGCAAATTAAGGCAAGAGTAATGTAACTCTGGACATCTTAATATATTGTAACAAAATTCTAGCTGTTGTGCAGTTTGTAGTTCCCTTGCATTTCCAATGCACTGTTCCTTCTCCAGGTGGAGTTTACAGTCCTCTACAATGCACCTTCTACATGAGCAAAGAAAAAGCCCTGAAGTATTTGGTCCAGCAGTTGTTAGTTTGACCCACAGGTATTATTTCTCTTAACCACGTGTACTAAAGCTAATCACTCTGATCTGAAATTCCACTGCTCAAGATGCCCATCCTGCATCTTTTTGATGATATGTAAAATGCACAGCAAACTTAAGGATTTTAACCATTAAACAATATGGCTTGCAACAAGATTCAACATGCTTCAGCACAAAATAAGCTATGAATGTTACAACTGATCATAAATCAATGAGAACTAAAAGAAAATAATTTGTAATAAACGATCATTTCTTCTTATGTATGGTCATAATAGATATTTAGAATTAGTGCTAACCATAACAAAATAGACATCTTTTCCTTTTCTTTTTGGATCAGTGGCTAAAAATGCCCAATTTAATTAATGAAAACTTTGACCCGTTACCATTTTCTTTTGAAATTGCCCAGCTTTAAAAAAAAAAAAAAAAAAAGCATCACATTAGACAACCTGAATACAAACTATGAACAACTACACATTTTCAGGCCTTTGAATGCTCAATAATCATTGTTTAATAATAATTAAAACAGAAATGGAAAAAAAATTAAACATTTACCTTTTGTATTGCAAGCAGGCTTTAAAGCCCAAAATTACTGTATCAAAACTACATGCATTTTCTGTCATAAGGTACCTTATATAATCTTTCTTGTTACCTGGGTGGTATTTCAATTATGTAAAGACAAAAACAACATTAGAGTTTAATTTAAAGTCAACAAAATTACAAAGACTTTAGACACATCTAAGAGAATCCAACAGAGAAAAGCAGACCAACTTTTCCTCATCAACTGGTTCCTCCTGCCCCACATGACTTTCCCCACAAGAGTTTGCATGGCCTCAGAGATGTAACCTCATCTGAAACTAACCCAGCAAAAACAGCCTTCCAAAAAGGAGCCTTCCATGTAACTCAGAAAGAACTGGTTACCTCAGCGAAGAAGAGTACATTGAATGCTCTTTTTTATTGGCTCCTTCCACTAAAAAGCAGATTTGCAGAACCTATACTCACAAGATATTTTCTAATTCATTGAGTTCAATTAAACTTAGAGAAAATGGCTTGTAGTCTCTTAGGATCAATACTCATAGGCAACATAAATTTAGACCTTTTAAACTGTTTAAGACATGCCAATTTTCCAAGAGTGACAGAAAACAAAACCCGGTGGTTCGGGTTTTTTTTTGTTACAAGTAATTGTCAAACCAAACATCAGATGCACAATGTTTATCATATAACCCAATCTCAGTTTTAAATTATTTGCATTCTATGTATGACAAGTACAGTTGATCTTTACCAGACAGTTCTACATACTGTAGCTTCTTATTGTAAACATAAATTTTAGGAAAGCAAAAGAAGATTTAATTTTCAATAGCTGATTTCAATCAGAACATTTAAAAAAGAATTAAGCTAAACTTACCTCAAACTGTTAGTTGGTGTCAATGAAGCAATTATTTCAAAGCTCTGTATTTGTGCTTTCAGCAATACTGATCCCTACAGAACAAAGAGTGAGACTGTCAAAGACATGAACATTCGCTAAAAGGCAGCACCCTTTTGCTTAAATGTGTTCAAACATTAATCTGTTTATCATGAAAAGACAACACATAAGAAACAGCAAATTTACTCTTGGACTCAGTGATGCTGCACACCAAGACTGGAGCAGCTCAAGAGCCAGCCACTGCCAAGTGGCAAATCCTGCTCCCTTTCCACACACAACCACTACTCCCTCAGCCCCGGTACCAGGGCTGTGTAACACATTATCCTCACCTTCACACGAGCCCTGACAGCCATCAGGTCCTCCAGTGACCAGCTCTTGATACCTAGAAACCACTTTCACAGAACTAGGTTATCAAAGTGGCTTAATGAAGGGCCTAACTGAGCTGGATTATGGAGCAAATAACAGCATACAGCCAGAAAGAGGGAGGCAAAAAGGACAGTGGCAAACCATTAGAGGAGTTTGAGCTCTAGCTTTGCACTTCACCAGAGCTATCTTATTGGGAAAAAAAAATTGGGATGAGAACTTAGGCCAACAGTGAAAGCTTAAGTTTCTCTTGCAATATTTACAGAAGCGTTACTCTGGTATAACCTCTTGTTTAAAATGCATACATATATTATTTCACCTAAAGAGCCAACATCTTCAAAAACTATCTCTCTTACAGTTATGCAGAAAGGAAGCATAACTGTAATAACAAAACCAGTCTCAAATTTATTAATTTTTCACTAGCCTCAGTTTCTAATTACTTCCAAGCCTTAAGACCATGTACATTTGTAGTCTGACTCAATATTAAGCACACTTTTCAATTCCACTCAAGCAACACAACAGGAATTTTATCCCACTTCAGACAGGCTGAATCTCCAGAAATTCTGCAGCTCAACAATTCAATTAATTAAAATCCAAAGGCATAAGACATTGACTGCTCCTAAAGGACATTTCACACTTGTTCACAGCTGTTTTCTTCATCTAAAAGAAGAAATGTAGCATTTGTGTTCATAAACACTGCTTTCGAAAGTCCACTTACCATTCACTAGTAGTGACCAAGATATTTCCAATTTCTACAAAATATATGCTTTATTAAGATTAAGTTTTTACTTCTCATCATCAGCAAGCATGAGTCTCCGAAGGAGCACAGTAGTGTATCGGACCATTTCAGATTTTGTCTAGACAAAAGGCGAGATGGTATTAGCCAGTAAAGGGTAATGAAGGCATTCAGAAGTCTAGTACAGAAAAAGCAACACAAACTTCATGTTCAGGCCAAGATTTTAAATGAATTCTTAAATAATCTATATTTCTGACTTAAAGTGGTGTTAGCTGAAATCCAAAATCCTAATTTAGACAAGTCTTTAGATACTGGGGATATAGAACAAGATAGTTACTTCACTTTTAAAACCTCTAAGCAGAAGACACAATCTCAAATTACCATAACTCAAACTCCAGTAGACAGTTCTGCAGTCTTAGAAATCTTTTCTGGCAAGTGGCAAAGGTTGAAAGTAGCCACACTTCTTTGTTTTTAAATGAGACATTGGCTATACCAAATCCAACCCTGGCAGCTAAAATATATTTGCTACCCTTTTCCCATTTAATTTCTTTTCAGAAGACTATGGATATTTTTAAAAAAAAAAAAAGAACTTGGAATAGAAAACCTTAACTACTGAATAAAAAAAGAATTCAACTATTTTCAGCTTTTGTTTCCATTTAATTGTAATAGGTAAAACCTTGACACACAAGACCCACTTATCCAAACAACACTCATACTTAGGGACAGAAGTAAAAAGACTACATAGCTGGGGTTTTTTTGGTCTGTGTAAATATTCTCACAATATGCAAGAATCTAAAATTTTATTAACCTTTATTAAAGCTCATTCAGAAAAGAACTGTGGTAGTAACAGGAATAGGCAGGAAAACAGCCGTCTGTAACAGTAAGCTCCCACACGCTGCACTTTCACAGAAGTACTCAGAGCATCGCAGCTACAACATCCTGGTCACAGCCGCAAATGAAACCACCCACAGCCTCCTCCTGCTCACGGCCAGCCTGGACTGGCTACACCACGTCAAGTAAGGGCCCAAGGAGTAAAGGGCAAGGAAAAAGAGGTCCTAAGCACCATTTGTTGCTCACTCAGAAGACAGCCATGCTCGGCCAAAGGTGTGCATCAATGGTGTGACACGAGGTGTCATCACCAATACCCGGTGTTTTTGAGAGAGGCATGACTGCTAGGAACACGGACTGCGCCTGAAACACCAGGGCTCTAATCCACACACTTATTTTCCACTCAAGCTTCTCTTTCCCTCACTTTCCACCCTAAATAATTGAAAGGAGATATCTGGCTCTCAACCATTTCACTGCCATGTTGAAAATTCTGGATTTTACAAATGAAGCTGCTGCAGCTTCACAGAATAAGGTGGCTATGCTAGTTTAAAGAAACAGTCCCATCTCTCCTATCCTGTGTTTCCTCACATTCCTGATGATCTCCCTTATGCCAGTCTAAGTATTTCTGCACCCACATACTGGATCACTTTCAATACTACTTTTTTTTATATGGTTCATTACACAGCCCACAAACGCTTGGGCCAACACAGGGAAATTGAAATAGCAGCAAGGCAGGACTGCTTCTTTTGGCAGCACCACAAACTTAAATCTTCCCTGAAACCAGCTTGGCATAGCCTTCAGAAGCAACAAACCTGGTGGTATTTAAGCTTTTTAACAGTACTTGCAAGCAGCTTAAAAAAAAAACAAAACCAAAAAAACCCAATCAACAACAACAACAACCCAAAAACCCCCCACCAAAATAAACATACACACAAAGTCAAAATAACCAAAACCAAACACACCCAAACAACCAAGACTTAACAAAGAAATCACGACTTTTCCTGAAAATTGGCTAGTCCACCATCTGTCAGTTATTGAAACATATTCAGAAAAGTTTCTGAACCAAAAAAACAACAGGGTCTTTGGGTGTCTTCAATCAATCTTGGCCAGCAAGAGCGACCATCAAGCAAAAAGAATATACACAACAGGATCGAGCTTATGCCCCCACAAGCAACTAAATAAAGAGAAAGCGAGTGGCACTGTCAGCATTTGCTATGTTTAATAAAAAAATTAAAAGGACAAAGAAAATGGTATCCACTTTCTTTTATATATTATTTTTAGGAGTCTTCACTACACCGCTGATGTTGGAGTTTCCTCAAAGTACACAGACTGTAGATACAACACATCTCTCATGCCATTTTACAAGTTATACATTACATGTGAGTTTAATAGGACAGTTATACCCACCTACAATGCCTCCTCTTAGCTCTATTATTTTAGCTATTCTTCGTTTACAGCTATTTAGTAGTCTGTATTTCTCTTGCTTAAACATTACTTGAGGGCTGTCAGGCAGATTTAAATCAAAATCTTGTTTAAGTAATTCACAGGCTGTTGTCAAAATGCGTTTTCATTCAGAGATTCAGGCTTCAAGAGGCAGGACGATTACACAACCATGACAACACAAAAGGGTATAGGACAGTCTTCAAGAAATTCCACAGAATTTGTAATAGTTTCTCATAATACACCCACTGAAATAAAGTCTTAATGAGACAGCACTGTAAGTCATCTATTCAGTGCTTGCACATCTGCTGTGCTTTCTTATCCACTCTCTACCTCCCCCCTCTTTTTTTTTAATGTCCACAACTGTGGCAGTAGCACATCATATATAACAGAATGCATTTCATAATCACTTAAACCCATCCTACTTGGATCATCAGTGACTTGGATTCCTACAAATGCTAAAATTCCACGGTAAATTTGCCCAAACTATCTTGTTATGTACAAAAAAGAGGTGGGAAGCATTATTTCCCCATTTCATATGCTGGAAATATAATGGAAACAGTAAAACATACAAAAGCCTTTCCCTCCCCCCAGTTCATTGATTTCTATACAGAAAATAACACAAAATATCTGTAAATTAAGTCAAAAAACAGCAGCATCCTAGTAATAGCAAAATCGCCTCTGCAAAACCATCATATGATTGTTAGCTGTCTTTTATTTAACACTATTGGCAAACAAAACCATGTTTCTCCTCTAACTAAAAACAAAGAAACCAAAGTGACTGTTCCTAAGAAATGTGTCTATGCACAAAAAGGAATTAGCATGCTTTTGGACACGCACTGGTTTGGATCGCCTTTGTTATTTTTGTGTGTTTTACACACTGTATTTTCATATGCCTTTACACCGGGGTTGCCACAATCTCTGCGATGAACTACACGAATTGCTGCTGCAGAAAAGGCAATCTTCCCGCCCTCATTTGTTCCAACACCGACACTCTCAGAGGTGCTTGGTGGGCTGCAGCAGTGATCCATAAAACTACTCTGGACAAAAGCTTCCTTTTCAGGCACATCACCTCCCAGATCCCATTTACCACAGAGCTGCACGAGGCCAGTGCCAGCACAATGAACAAGCCAGCAACATGCTTCTTCGGAACACCTTTGGGAGAAACTCTCACACAGACAAACAGCGCACTTTCTTCAGTAGCTTCCTTCACCTATCTCCACTACCTGTAAACAAACCCCAAATGTTCTCTGGCATTCCACAAACCTTACACCCCTATCTCTCCTTGACAACCGGTCTGAATACAATTCATCCTATTATCTGTACCCTAGCTCCAAACAGCTCCCTGCTGATTTCTTCTAGATTCCTACAACCACTCCAAGTTTCCAGCATCCTCAATGCGAACAAGCCCTTCTTCATGGTACGTGCTCCTACCTCCTCCCCCAGGATTCTGTCAGCCGCAGCCTTCACCTGAGAAGTTGCTCCACAGAGGTTGGCCCACTAAAGCCTTGCTCAGGAGAAAGGCACTCACGCTCCAAGCACCGACGTATGTAACACACCGATCCTCGTCCGGCCCTTCAGCACAGCCTGTCACTCAACATCAAAAGCGACCAGTGGGAGGATGCAATTCCTACTCTCCCTGCCACAAGCCGAATGCTTGCAGCACACCTCAGTGGCAGAGCTTTAACCCCGTTCTCATTTTCCACACTTTTGTCCAAAACAACGTGATTATCAGAGGGGACGAGGAGGAGGGAGGAGAAAGACAACAGCTAGACAGCATTCTCCTCCAACTCCACGCTGTTCAACCAATCCCTCCCACACCAAAAACAACTATTCTAAATAATATTTTTTTATATTTGCATTGCTTAAGCAGTGACTACTTGCAGCGTCAAGAGCACCTTTGTTTTGCATGCCCTCACGTCTTTCTGTAGTAAAATTTAACTGCTCCTCTGAGGGCAAAACTTTGATCTCCGAGATAAACAAGTGATGGGTTGTACTGACTTCGTAAAGGATCAGCGTGACACTCAAAACAAGAATCTCATTTTCATAGAATTAAAGGCGAAAAGTAGGGGGTTTACAAAGCAAAGGGCAAATAATGGGAATGATCCTGCAATGGTTCCATAGTACAGTACGATCAACACTAGGAACACAGTCCCTTTCACAAGGGGCATAAAAACCACTGCGGCCCCTCACGGGGTTTTGCGGGCATCTGTAATCAGGGCAGGAAAGGCGCAGGGAGGAGCGGGGTACTTCAAGCACAAGCACCTGAACCACAGCCATGCCCGAAGGGAAGTTCCTTCAGCGACCGTAAATGCTGATCCAATACCGGGAAGCATCCTTTCTCTCCAGCACCGTTTCCCTCTTCTGAGTCACACCCACAAGGATAACGGGGAAATTTAACATTCCCGTAACCAGCCACATTCCCTCGGGCCTTCCTGCCTCTCTCAGGGAGGCCTAAAGCAAAAGGCCGCACACCCGGGGCGGAGGCCCGACGGGCCGGCCACTCATTCCCCAGACATCCCCACACCCCCATCCCGCCAGGCTTCCAGGAGCCGCGGAACAGCTCCAAGGCAGCTCTGCTGCCGCCTCCCACCGCCCCTTCGCGTTCTACCTTCGCTTCCCGGGGCGCCGTCCAGGCGCAGGAAGGAGCGACACCGGCTCGGTCCGGCTCCCGCGGGAAGCGGTTGCCCGCGTCAGGGCGGTGACGGCAACCGCCCGTTCCCGCCGGCTGGCGCGGGATAATCGGGATAATCGGGATAATGGCTGCGGAGCGCCGAGGTCACGCGGCGGGGGAAGGCGGGACGGCGCAGCGCGCGAGCACCGCGCGGTCGGGGGGGCGGGGCCGGGCTGCTCCCCCTCAGCCTCCCCCCGCCATCTTCCCCCCAGCCCGGGGCCACCGCCCCGCCAAACCTCCACGCAGCCCCTTTACCGCCGCCCTTCCCTCACCTGGCGGGCGGAACTCCTGGCGGCCCCGCTCCTTTATGGCAACCGGGCGGCCATTTTCCGTCTCGCCGGAGGAAGGGACGCGAAGCCCGCGGGGAAAAGCAAATATCGCCGGGGGAGGGGGGGGCTGGGGGGCGGCGCGCGGCTGTGCCGTCGAAGCGTCACTTCCGCTCTGGGGCGGTGAAGCGCCAGCCCCGCCCTCGACGCCTGAGCGCCATCTTGGTTTCGGGTACCCGTCCGCAAGCAAGATGGCGGCTGGCGGCCGACCGCCCCCGCCGGGCTGTGTCCCTGCCCCACGCCCGCGGGCTCCGTGTCCCGCCCGCCGCGGTCCCCGGCTATCCCCGCACCGCCGCGGCTAAAAGCTGTCGCCTTGTAGCCTCTCGCTCCCCGAAGGGATGCGAAACGCAGGGCCCCCCCGGCCGTTGCCTGGTTACCTGGGGGGGGCGGTGCGCATCCGTGCACAGGAGTCGCTTGGAAGGGGCCGTGTGCGGAGCGCGGCGCGGCGCGGGCAGCGGCTCGGCATCCAGCGGCATCGGCAGCCGGTGCTCCGCGCTCCGGGAGGGAGATGGCGGTGCCGAAGCGCTTTACTGCAGCACCTTTTGCAGCAGGCGGGCGGCCGTCGCTTGGTTGTGATACAGCAGCGCCACGTTCGGGGAAAGCGCGTCCGAGAGGTTTCTGTACCCCCAAGGAGGTGTAGCCCAGGGCTGCCGGTGAGCAGCCATTGACTGATGCACGAAGAGATGTGTGTAGGCTGGCCAAGTCTTAAAATTCCCAGAATCACAGAGTGTTCTGAGTTGGAAAGGGCCCAACCCTTACCCGTGCGCAGGACAGCCCCAAGAATCACTCGCCATTTACCTGAGTGTTGACGAGCAATTCACGCTGCTTAAATCTTACACAGCTGATTTATTTTTTAAAAGGCTATTGTCTGTTCCTTTTGAGGCAAGAAACAAAACCCAACCCATCAAAAAAAAAAAAAAATAGGAAGGGACACACATATGCCATTTTAATGTGAGTTTTTTTAATTCTGGGGACAATGACTGGGAGGAAGCCAAAAGCAACTGATGGAAGGAAAAGGTGTGGAAGAAGAGAAGCAGACGTAATCCCCAAATGCTGATTTGCTGTTTCATGTGTAGGGGAACCAATGCACTGGTTAGATCTATTTATTTTGGCTATTAAGTTTTTTGGAGCATAGCCTTCTATGGAGGCAGCAACCAAAAAGTAGTTGATGCTGAAATAAAAATAGCGTGGTTAATGGATGAACAGTGTGGCCTAGAGAGAAACAAATCCCTCTCTCTTGTTAAAGTTTTCCTTTCGGCGGGGGCAGGGGTCACGGATGTGTACCTCAAGTGCAGCACGCATGCTACAGCGTTTGCTGTAACCAACAATAAGGCAGTATTAATGAAGAAGCTCTTTGATCTATGATGATGAACCTGTGAGAGAAGACAATTTGCCAGGTTTTCAGAACTGTAGTGGGATTTGGCTGCATTCAATACACCACCTTCTATTTCTTAATGGTTCTGAGAATTGCTCATGCAGGGACGCCTTGCACTAGACTAGGTTGGTCAAAACCCCATCCAGTCTGGCCTTGAACAATTCCAGAGATGGTCCATCTACAGCTTCTCTGGGCAACCTGTGCCAGTGCCTCACCACTCTCACAGTAAGAATTTCTTAATGATATCTAAACTAAACCTACCTTCTTTCAGTTTAAAGTCATTGCCCCTTGTCCTGTCACTACATGCTCTTGTAAAAAGTCACTGTCCAGCCCTCTTGTAGCCCTCTACCAATAGGAACTGGAAGGCTGCTGTATGATCTCAGAGCTCTCTCATCTCCTGAGTGAACTACCCCAGCTCTCCCAGCCTGTTTTCATGGGAGAAGTGCTCCAGCCTTCTGGTCCTTTTTGTGACGTGCCTCTGGACTTGCTGGAACAGGTTCGTGTCCTTGTTGTGTTGGGGCCTCAGAGCTGGATGCAGCACTGCAGGGGGGTCTCACCCGAGCGGAGCAGAGCGGCAGAATCCCCTTCCTCTCCCTACGGGCCACACTGCTTTGGATGCAGCTCAGGACATGATTTCTGGGCTGTGAGCTGACATTGGTGGCTCATGTCCAGCCTCTCATCCATCAGCACCCCCAAGTTCTCAGGGCTGCTCTCGATCCATTTTCTTCCACCTTGTGCTTGTGTTTGGGATGGCCCTGTTGAATTTCATGAGGTTCGTACAGGCCCACCTCAAGCCTGTCCTGGTCCCTCTGGATGGCATCCCTTCCCTCCAGCGTGTTGACCACACCACTCAAGTTGGTGTTGTTGGCAGACTTGCTGAGGATGCACTCAAAATCCCACTGGCACCAACAAAGATTTGTGGGACGTAAGCCAATATAAGATACATGGGATGTATCTTATTGGGACAGAAAGACTTCTACTCTTCCAGTTCTCTGTTGTATTTAAGAAAACATGCTATGTGCCCAGGTGGGAAAAACAAACTATAATGTGAAACTTTTTGAAAATGTAAAGTTTTTCAATTGTATTTTCCTAATGACAAATAAAGCAAGTTCTTTCAAAGTTTTGTTCACTCCTTGTCTTGCCAAACATGATGTTTGAGCTATGGGCTGTGTGATTCTTCAGTGGAGCCCCTTGGTAACAAAAGCATCAGGACATGCACCTGTGCCTTGAAACACATCAAACCAGTGGTTTTCTAAGGGTATTTGTATGAAACACAACCTGACAGGTCTCCCTCTCTGATTCCCTGACTTTGTGTGGTAATTTACCTTGTAATATTTAACTTTCTTTTTATACAATTTGTTCAAACCTCTAAGGTACGTGGGCTCCTCTGAGCTGCCTTTGATGTTTTAGAGACACTTTCTTTTGCTACAAAGCAAAAAAATACAAAAAACCCACAATTTATGTGTTTATTATTATCATAGGAGACAGTAGCTCTGAGCATGACACAAACCGCTGCTTTATTTGAATACAGTAACAGTCCACAAAATTTACAACAAACTATGACGCTCAAGACAATGGGAAAATACATGAAGACAAAGCAGCACAATACTGTGCCATCACTGGCCCAAGGCAGACTCTTGCTGACTGCTACCAGGTGTTCCCACTATTCAGTGAGTTGGCTGAGTAGTTGTACATCTTGTGAAGACTAACACAGAAAGGAGGAATCAGTAGGAAAGTTCATGGTTGATAGTCGGCAGTGAAATTGGATTCTCCCAGCAGAGAATGCCACTCCTAAGAGTTACAAAATGGTAATGTAATCTCAGTTCCAAGGATTTATTAGGAATGAAGAAACCAGAATGGGGTTGTCTTTAATCTCTTCAAAAGCTGGAGCACAGGCTTGCACAAGTCAGTGGTTGTATTTACCATCTTTGGCCTGGTTCTTCATGTGCAGCTGGTGCTTTACAACAGAGACTCACATCTATAGCAGCTGCTTTTCCTTTTAAAACCTTGTTCAGTTTTACAACCCCTTTGAATGGATTTTGTCAAGCCCATGAGTGGGACAAGGCTCAAGCGAGCTGTGTAAAGGAATGCTTCAGTAGATGGCACTCTCCCTCTGAAGGACATAGGCAAATAGCTCAGCCAAGGAATTCGATGCAGTGAGAGCAACTTCCTTTATACTCTACAGAAACTGCAGTGAACGCACACAAAATTCTGCTTAGCTATGTAACCCCTGGCAGATTTTCACAAATCTGGATCTATCAAGTTCCTCACATCTGGCTTCCTCCCTGCTTGAATGACTGTAGTCTGTTTATGTTCAGCTGAATTCCTCCTGAATTTCTAATAGTGAATATATACGTACACACACACGCGCGCGCACGCGCATACACACAGGTATATTTTTTAATCTATATGTATTTTGTGTATATATATACACATATATATGTATATGTGTGTATGTATACATACACATATATAAAAGAGCTCAGTAGGAATGTAAATTGCACACATTAGACTCAGAGTTTGCAATTGTTCTGCTTTCCCAATATTTTTTTTTTCAAATTCTTTATTTTATTCTACTATTCTGTTAATAGTAGGTTCATTTTGACAACTTAAGTCCTTTAGTTTGTTGATAGTATTCTGTTGATATTTTATAGTCACAAAATTTCATAGATACAGTTTAAAGTGCACTGAATTAGTACAAGCGAGGAGGCCTCAACTGCAGGTATGGGGACAATAAAGACCTGCCAGGCATTAGGGAAGCTACAATCTTTTGAATTAAATCTGTTGCTAAACAAGCAGTAATGCACAGGCATCGTACATCTTTCTAAACTGTACAATGCTTTCCTCACCGTTGAACAGGAAGGTGAGAAAAGAGTGTGAAAGAAATGTGTATAAGACAAAGTTGCCATAAAAAAATTACATCCAATTTATAAAATGCAAATTTAATTAGTTCAATTTCTTAGAGTTTTGGATTCTTGAGTAATGTGAGTATATTCTTTCCATTTACTGCTTTTTAAGCATTTAAGTATCTGTTTTCTTATTTGACTGCCACACAAGTCAAATAAGATTACATAAGTTCTCAATCACTGCCTCTCCCCTACACATTGCAAAAATCCTTTTTCCATTGATTAAAACCATGGGGATAACAGTATTTCTAAAATCCAGAACCTGGAGCTAAAATATTGCTAGCATAGCTCAAATAAAGTTGACCCTTTTTTCCCCTGATGTTTATACCATAGCCTGAGGGTGTTTGGGGGGCCTGTTAGCGTGAAGAGGCCCTAGGTCATGTATGAAGGAGGAGTAGAAAGCGTATTTGTGTACATCTCTCCAGTGCCAGTCAACTTTTGTGCAACCAAAAGTTATGCACCATTGCAAACTGAATAAAGGAATTTCTGTTACAAGAAGCATTCAAGCAGTGGCATGCTGCATGAGCATAATGGGAGATGAATAAGTATATTTTTTACATTTTTGGTTCTTGATTCAAAACAAAACAAACCTACTGTGAATGTCAGATGCTTAAGAGACTGTGCCCAAAAGCAATATTTTCTGTCATTTGCAGAGAAGCTACACAGCTGATTAAATGCTGGATCAGTGGAAGCTTTCTGTTGAAAGTGCGGTTTAGCTACAGCATTCATCTATTTTTTTGGCAAATAGATTTAAACTTCCAAATGCATTTTATACAGAATTCCAAACAGCCTTCACACAGTAAGGTTACTGCTTGGAAGTCTCTTTTGCACACAAACTGAACAGAAATGGTTTGGAGAGGCTTTTCTAATACTGTGCAAAAGAACAGATTTTTTTTTTTCCTTTGGAGACAAAAATCAAGATGTTGAGTGTGGGACGTTTACTATTTGAAGCATGTTCTGTACAAGAATAAAAGCAAAAATAGTCTAATATTATTATGGTGCTACTATTTTTTTTCCACTTTTGCAGACTTGAGCTGCCATTTTATTCAATTAGATAAGGAAATTATCAAGGTCATGAAACCAATCAAAAACATTGGATTTATAGTTTCAACCTTTAACTGTACAGCAGCTGTTGTGATTTCAGAGTATGTTTGAAGACCCACAAACCAGCCTTCTACACTAGCTTTCAAGTAGTTGTTTCAAATCAAAGAACAATTTCCCAACTGAGTCATCAAACTATGTGTCGGGACACCTGAGTTTTATGCCTTCAGGCAAATTATAGCCTTAATTTCAGGTGTCATACACTTCTTTAACTCTCACTTATCTAAAACAGAGTTGCAAGAGCTCAGCACCTCTGAAACTTGTTTTTAGACCATTTTGGGAATATCTTCTTTACAGATGCATTGGAAAGCTGTTTTAGCGTTCGCAGTACTTTTTGAAATGTTTAGTAAGAACATTACAGAAATGCCGTCATTACTAGCAATTGTTTCATTGAAACAATCCTGTTATTTTCTCATCTCAATGCAGTACAGTTCAAGTTACCTCTAAAGAATCTCAGAATTAAACATTACAGTTCATTAGACAGAACAGAGCAAGAGACAGAAGGAGCATGTTATGGATAACAGGCTTTTAGGATGAAAGCTGAGGGGTGGAAGATGATGAGCAAAAGGTGAAGAGCAAGTGGTGGCAGAAGTAGGACCTGGCAATCACATGGGTTCCCTGTGCTTTAGAAGACCCCTACTGAAAGGATCCCAGAAGACATGATGAGAAAATAGAAATACTAGCCCTACTTTTGTTAACATTAAGAAGCCAGACAGAGATCAGAACTCAGTGGGTCTTCAGAACTGGTCAAGGAAGTAGCCAGAAAAATCAAAGTCCCAATTCTTTGTAATGAATTGCATTACGTATTAGAAGTCTCATATCTTTTAGTTTACCAGTGTAGGTAAGCTTATTTGTGACAAGTGGAATTTATTTTTTAGGAAAATTACAAGAGAAAAAGCAGCAGTTGTTAGACAGTCCAGAGAGATTTGGGTGAGCCTGTTCTTGAGTGTTTGGAGATGCATGCAGAACAAAGGGTTGATTTTCAACATTATTTATTTAGAAAATAAAGATTTATTAAAGGGCAGAAGGTAAAACTTACAAATAAATGTATCAAATGCAATAGTTAGAATAAATCCACCAAATCTGTGAACAAAAAGTTCATAAAAGTGATCAACATTCAGCAGACCTGTAACTACAGGATCCCTAATTAAGGTGACCGTGAATCAAACCAGTTTTTACTGGAATCCTTAATATTACAAATATTACTTCATGCTACAAGAATTAAAGCAGCGTCATTTGTAAACCTGTTCTGCCAAGGGTGGGCACACGCACCAGACTGGTGAATTAAGCAAAAGGAGAACTGATAATTTTCCTTTTGCTACCTTTTTCTGCATGAAAACTGCAGATAATTTTTGCATCCTCCCATTGCTAGCTTATCCAGCCCACTCTGCAGGACTTGCTTGACAGGTTGAAAACCGTGCTAAATTCATTTGGCCACTGTCTTTTTCTTTTTCCCCAGTTTTCTCTTCTTGCTGATTTGCAAAGTCTCAGGTGACTGAGTTAAGAGTTGTTTATCCAACAGCTCCTTTGTTCTGATCTGCGCTTCAGCAAAACCTGGAAAAACCTGTTCACTTGCTTTTTTTTTTTCATCTTACTCTCTCTGATTGGTAGCTGCAGCTTGTACACATGCAGACAAGGTGGTGCCTACCTTTCATGTGGAAAGCTGCCTTACAAAAACTGAGGTTGCATTTTCCATTATCCCAGAGCTCTCCAGCCTCATACAGGCTTTGGTAGATGCTCCATGACCTAAACTTCATTTGTTCTCCACAAAATGTGTTTAGGTCGTTATTTTCTTTTTCTTCAAGCAAAGAGAATATGTTTGAGTGTGTCTCCAGTGCACTCCTTTTAAATAATAATTTTTGAACTCTAGGAGATCTGCAGAAACCAGCCTTGTGAAATGTAGCTTTTTGGACACAGAAGCTTGTATGCCTTACAGCAGCTACACACGGTGTGGTGTTAACATCTGTAAGACAGAACAAACAGTGAGGAGGCAAGCTTGTGCAAAAAGCGGACAAATTGAGAAGAAACTTTTCTTTCCATCTCCTTTGTTTTCTTCTTGCTTTGTGCTGCTGTTGGAACAAGAATGGGTCAGCTATGTGGACGATGCATGCAGCTCCTGCGGGACTTTGTAGGCTTTGTTCAGAGGATGTCCTCTGACTTAGTGCAAGGCATCAAGGAATGCTTAACTCTGATAAGCAAATGCTCCTGCTTAAAACAAAACAGCTCTAAAACCAGGCAGCTGTACAAGCCCATCCTACAGCCTCATGAGAGGGTGACAGCACAGGAGTTTCTGCAGCATATTGAAACAGGTAAGAGGACTTGTCTTTTTCTAAGGGATTATGGAAGAGCAAGGAGATTGATTTTGTGGGTTGAAAGCAGATAGCTGTTCTGCTCTGGCATGGCGTTGAGCAGCTTGGTGATGATGCAGGAAAGGCCAGAGCTACAGCGCATTTTCTTTGTATGCAGGACACTAAGGGCTCAAGTGGTGCAATAGTTGGATCTAGGTAGAAATGGTCGGTCAGTCACTCTCTTGCTCTGCCACCACTGTTAATGCATAACCCATGTAAATGTGCTTCTTAAAAGTGAGTCCTTCTAGAAATAAAAGGTACTTTTTTGAAGTCCCTCAAAAGGAACTGACAAAGCTGACATTGCTAAGACTGGATGTTAAGTGAATGCTGAGCTGTGAGTGGGCAGATCACAGTGTGATGTGCACAGTTATGCACCTCTGTGTTGGCTGAACACTTGGACTTACGCTAGGAATGTCTGGGCTATACATGGGGAAGATCAAAGTCACCCTGGGACAAGCATCATTGAGCTCTCAGGATTCCAAGCAACTGTACCTTTGTGCAAACATTTTAGACATCAGGCTTTATCACAACCATGGGATTCTGCTTGAATCAAAGTAGACCCATAACTCTTCGTCTGTCTCCTGGGCTTTACAGGTTACCTGCCTAATTCCCCTGTTTTTCTATTTGTGATGTCCTCTTTGTCCTGTCCTAGGATACAGTATCAATAGGAAAACCTGTTTTTTGTATTTCAGTCTTGGATGAGTGTATTTTGTTGGTTGCTCTATCTAGAAACAATTCTCAAGATAAGGGGTTATTGCTTGTTTGGTTTTGCTTTGTCTCACAACTAATTGGGTATATTGCTTTATGTTTAGCAGCTTTGGGCTAAAGCTACTACACAAAGTTGCATAGTCTCCTACTTTCATTTGTGTGAAGGATGTGGAACTACTATTTCTTTACTTGCCTTTTTGGGAACAATCTTGTCAGGGAACCAGGAGAGACATTTTTCCTTGGTGTGACACAGTTAATGCTGTTTGAAATGATCTGTCATGGAACAACCTTTGAAATAATTGCTGTGACGCTGGTTGTTGGGAACATGTGTGAATTAGCCTCAGCTGGTATTAGCTGGTGTCATTATCCAGTGAATGTGTTGGGTCCTGTGCTGCTGCTAAGGTTTGCTGATTGTTGCACCTTTAGTGCTGGTTTAAATCCTGATGTTCATATCCACAATAGGGACAGATGTTTCAGCTTGTTATACAGTGGAGATCTTCCAGGGCTCAACTTTTTCTTCTGAAGGCTAGCATGTGCCTGACTCTGTAGGAGACTGTCTCGGCAGTATCCCAGCTCAGTTGATGGATGAGGTATAATGAAGGGGAGGCCAGAATGGACCCTTATAGCACCCAGTGGTACTCCCTGAAAAGACTGAGTGGATGTTTTCTTGGAAGATCCTTTCCTGTCTGAGATCAGGCTTCCAAAGTCTGGTCTGTCTTGGAGTCTGGGGGTACCCTTGGGAGTTGGGGTACAGCAGCAGAAAGCCCAGAGCTTCTCTACCAGCAGTACACAGATGACAATGAGGGCATTCAGGAAGGTCCCACTGTCCATGACAGGACACATACAGCACCCAGGAAGCAGAACCAAGGTTATTCTCTGAGTGGCCAAATCCTACTGCCTAGACAAATGGAGGCAGGGAAGCCTCACAAAGAGAACCAAGACACATCCCTCTTATTTTAACAGTCACCTGTGTTTTATTACAAGAGGGAGCAAGCCTATCCTCGCTTCTGAACAAAATATAATAAGCAAGAAGACAGTGTTCGGACAATTTGGGTACAAGGAGAGACTTCATGGTTGATCATCACACTCATCTGTTAGCCAGTTTTGATATTTTAAGCAAGTGAAGATTTTGAGTGGTGTCAGTTTTATCACTCTCCCATACAAAACCACAGATATGTGGAAGAATCAGATAGTCAGATTCAGGTTCAGAGAGTGAAAGGAACAGAATTAAACCACATGAAGAGATTTTTGTGGTTTTTTTCTCTAGAACCTTGTACACACAGGAAAATCCTTCCCTTTGTGTGTTTTACTAATTATTAAACAAAATTGATCTTTATATGAAGCAGTTCTGTGAAGCTCAGTTACCTAATTCTGAAGGTAGGCATTTGCTAGTCTTGACATGTCAGCAGCTTTTAATGGCTTGAGATATTGGCTGTGTTTTGCACCAAGGCATGAAAGTTTATGCCCCTCACATCCCTCACATTTCTTTGTCCCATGGGAGGTAAAGGAGCTAGATAGTTTACATAGAGATATTTCAATCATTAATGCACAGCTTTAATCTATTGCCTGGAAATATGTTGTAAAATTGTGTGCTCCACTAGTCAATCATAGATTACCTTTTTAACTCCGTTCATTGGTTCAATGTCCCTTTCGTTTCCTCTCTGCTGCTCCATTCCACATATTATATTATACAGTGACTTACAGAAGTCATGCGTGACTGCTATTGCTTGATGACTGTTGTTGAACATCTGGTTTATTCATAGGAGAGCTATCACACTCGAGAACAGGTAGACTCATGCTAGAAATTTGAGCCTGAGGCAAGCCTATTTGCAGTCCATGTTGCTATTCCCTTGAATCCTTTCTCTTGATAACCAAAAAAGGAAACACAGTGAACTTCAGATGTAGTAAGTTAGAAATATATACTCTTTCTATAGTTCTTAACTAAGAACACTATGTTCAGTAGATATACTTTAACAAAGATTTTCTGTGATTCAGAAAAAGATAAAGATTTTTATGGAGAACAAGAACACCTGCATTTATATTAGATAGCATAAAAGTGTCTAAAGGTTATAATTTATCTTGTTTCCAATCACTAGCTTTGTGAGCTTTACAAGAGGCACTGTCAAGGACAGGTTATTCCCAGTTCACCTATTGCTCCTGGAAACATGAATAAAAATAGGTGGGCTTTTATGGAGATGTTGCAGTGCAAAAATCCTTATGTGTTTGGTTGGCTGTTAAATATTTATTTCTTTTGGTAAACTAACCCTTTTCAGATGTAATTGAGCCTGTGCTGTCATTTTGCGTCTTTAGATTTTGAAATGTCTCCACTTGGAAAGGACCCTCTGGAAGCCTTGAGGACCTTATCCTTTTCAGAAAACCCAGGTTTACAGCAGTCGGCTGCTCTTTATTACTTGCATATGAGTCAGCACAGTAAGTTATCTCAGTGCATTAGAAAATTTTCATGTAATTATTAAAAAAAGTATTATTTCAGAATGTGAAACTCCTTTTGATTCATAAAGCAATATTTTTTTGCTTTCATGCTGTGTTGTTTGCCAAGGAAGATGCAAAACCGTGATTTCCACATAGGCAGAGTCAGTTCTGGGTTTTGCTATAAGAAGATATCTCTAATGATTATAAAACTGTTATTTCTGAAATTGTTATATTTCTGTAAAACTCGGCAGAACCCAAAGTATTTAGAGTCAGTGTACACTGAATCTCCTGAAAGCAACACAGTCAAAATATGGTGAAAGGAAATGGACATAGTGGTTTTATATTATATATGAAAGAGGACAAAGCTCTAGAGGCCAGATTGTAGTGAAAATTTTTGAAGGAAACCTTCTGCTTTGTTCCAACTATTCTGTGGGAGCACTTGGCTCCTGAGGTGATTTGTTAATAGATAGGAGTCAGCCTAGGTATCCCAAATAAAATAACAGCAAGAGTTTGGATTCGCAAAAAAGTAAAAATACTATCAACAAGCAGGTTGTAATTTATTTATCTATTTGTTTATTTTAAATTTACTTCAAAGAGAATATTCTGTCACTTGCCATGACAGCTTTATCCCATGTATTTTTTGCTGGATAAAAAGTGCAGGTAGCCACAACACAAGGACCTGCTGTGAGGCAGAATGACTTGTTTGGTAGCAAGGCACATTGCTTCCCTTCCCATGATGTTTTTGAAGTACTTGATTGTTCAAAACCTCTTCAGGAAATGTGCCCTGTTTGCTAGTAGCAGTGCAATTTTAATGGAGGTGAACACCACTCAGCCTGTCTATGGGCACACCTGAGGCCTAAGTCCATCAGGAGAAAAATGTGACTGTGGTGAACAATGGGACTCCTGAGTATTTCCTCTCATTCTTGCAGTGAACATCCCCCTGCCTGTGGAGCACCTAGAACCCTTCTATGCCCTGCTACGTTCTGCTGACCTGGAGGTGCAGCAGATGTCTTCCTTGTCCCTTGTCAACTTCTTGCTGGAAGGAAATGGTGAGTAATTAACGACACGTCTCTCTTCAGGTGAAGAAATACCTCTTTAGCCAGACTCAGACAGGAGGAGAGCATGTCTACACAAATCCAGATTACTTTTTTTTTGTGTTCCTAATAGGACAAGAGTGAGTCTGACTGCAAGCTACACAGCTTCTGGTGGCACCAAGATATATCAGATCCCTTCAGCTAGATTATATAATGCAGCGAGAGGTCTTGGATCTGTGTGTAAAGGCTGATAAATTATTACCAGACCAGTGTGGGAACTCTATTCTCATTCTTGGATCTACATCCAACAGTTTCCCTTTCTAACAACAGATACAGCTCTTAGAAATAACCTCTATGTACAAGACAGTGCTCATTTTTGGGTTATTTATGAACTGGACCTTAGTCTTAAATTGCTTGCAGAGAAAAAAAAAGTTTAAATGCTTAGTAGAATTTACTTGCTTCTGTAACTAAAGGGGAAAATAGATTTGAGATAGACTCTGGGAGATGCAGAAGAAAAACTTCCCAATAAAGTTTATGTTGATAGACAGGGCATGAACATGCCACTCCTCATCAACAGAGGCCTTGTTGCATCTACTACTGCTCTCCTTGGCACCTGGGCCACTACAAGTGTTCCATCCCGCAATCCTGTGACAGCAGAAGACAGGGTCAGTATTCAGTGAAGCTGGCCTTTTTCTTTGCTTTCTTTTTAAAAGGGTTTTGCTGCAAGTAATATCATGTCACTATTTACAAAGAAAGAATAATATTTAAAGGATAGACCTCAGAAGAAAAAGAAAGAGTGGGGAGAGTGCTGAGTAAAGTGCGAACCTATTGGAAAGCTGCAGTTGCTCTTTCCAAAATTAACCTTGTTTGGGACCTTCTGGCCTAAAACTTCCAAACATCTCTTACACTCTTTCAAGCACCTGAAGAGAAATTAAGCAAAGCTAGGGACAGAGAGTAGCTTTCAGGCTGTTTCCATCTTAGGTCTATTTTGTATAGTGTACATCTCCAAAGCAGTCAATGGATGATGTATTCTTTCCACAAAATCACTAACTGTTTACTTTTTTATTTGTCAATTTTTTTCTTGAATTTATGAATAGTTGACAAAGAATTAGTTGTCCAAATGGGCTTACTTGAGCCAATTCTGGATCTGCTTGAGTCAGAGGATCCCACTGTCCAGTGTAATTCCTGTGCCTGCATCATGACTTTAGCTGTTTCAGGTGAGTGTTCTCTTTGCCTTTATCCTCTGCAGTGAATTCATTCAACTCTTCCATCAGATTTTAGGATGAAACAACATATTTGCAATTGGTTTAAGAGTCATAGGATGTAGCAGCAAGTTTTGGTGTTCCCACATCATAAATTCAACCTCTTTATATTCCAGTTATTTTTCTCAGTGTTTGTAATCATTCTCCTATGATCACAAACCTTTCTCTGATTTTCATGCTAAATGTATTCATGACTGGCTTATCTTAATTAATGTCTACATTGGCTTTTGCTTTAGTAGTTCTGTCTCTCTGATGTCTATGCTGATAAAATCCCTTCATTTTACTAGTCTGAGAAAGCTGAGCTCTTTTAAGACTCCTCTTGTATGTGAGGCTCTCCATTCATCTTCAGAGTCCTTCTGGGTGTAAATTATATGTTCCAGGAATGGAACATAGAATTTGCATGTGCCATATCGTGATGCCACAGGCCTCAGGCATTGTTACAGTCCCAAGATCTATATAAATAATGCAGGAATTCTGTTTTGGATTCATCTCTTCTGAAAGAGAAGTCAACAGAAATAAGCAGTATTTTAGCTGGGTTCTCACCTGTGCCTTTTATTGTGGCATGTAGGGAAATATGTTTTGTGGTATATCTCATGGTAACACTTGCAGGTTTGGTGACTTAATCACTTAGTCTTGCTCCTCCTCTGCTGCTATTTCCAGCAGACACCAAGCACAATCTACCACAAATGTTTCCAAGTGCACATCCCTGCATTTTGTACAGGTTTCATTCTGTTTCTGTTGCTTCAGTCTTCTAACTTGTCTGTTATTTGTAAAATATTCCGGTCCTCCACTGCATTGACAGTTCTACATTCGCATCTTTGTATTAACTCGCTGGTTCAAAACAGGTACGGACTAGCCCTCATGGAACTCCATTTGTAGCCTCTCCCCAGATGGTCATTCCTGTTCAGCAAAACTTGCTGCCAGCTTGCTTTCAGTCAGTTTGTTACCTATCATGTACTACTTCCATTTGTCACCAACTTCTGCTCAATTATGCATATTTCATATAATGATATGAATATTTTCCTAGTATTCAGACAGGTTAAGTTCAGCCACAGTTACCAAAAGAAAGGTTATCATGTTAGTCTGTCTTATTCTACCCTGTGCAAACTCATAGTTCTACAGTACCAATTGTGTACAAGTCTATATAAAAGCCATGAATAACATTTCTTTCCCTCCCTGTAGCATTTAGTCTTCAAACTTCCCTCTCCAGCATGGGAAGTTGCAGTCTAATGTCCCAGAAGGCTGAGCGAAGCATGATGAAAGTGTTAATTTCTCATTTAAGTATTTATGTTGCAAAAGGGGAGTGGATAAGCAGGATCCTACCACATGAAAGTGCTGATTTGCATTTTATCCCACCTTTTTGTTTTATTTTCAGGTTTTTAAACACTTTTCCCTTAGGAGCTTATTTTTAAGCATTGTATATTATTACAGTCGGGTTAAGAATTCTACATACCACATTACTCTGCATGGAATGCAAATTGCCTTATTTAAATGTCTTAATTAGGCATGGCATCACTGAAATTTTAGGTACCTGGCACTAGAAGGACTTTCTTTGCGTGGGGTCAGGGAAGTTAAGCTCCTGAAGATTTACCAAGAGATGTCCCTTCACCTGTTTTAAACAGTCCATGGAGAAAGTGACTTGTTTGGGCACCGAAGGGTGTTACTTAGTCCTGAAGACCCTCTTGCCCTTCTAGATGTCTCTAACCTGGAATATAGGGAACCCTCAGCTACTCCAGATTCAGTCCACCTTCATTCCCTGCGGCCTTCTAATGCCTTTGCACACTCCCTTAAGTGCCAATGTTCTTTTGAGCACAAGGACTCCAAATTAAGCACTCAAGGAGCTTTCAAAGCTGAACACAGAGGTAGGCAGTCCTGAAAGTGCATAGGCTGGGTTGCTGCCTGGAATTTGATCAGTGCTGAGGATCTCTGTCCCAGTTTAACCAGGATTGAAATGGGCTGAATCCATTTATTTGTTTTTAAGGCTATATTTAGCTACCACAGCAATGGGACTAAAGCAAGAGACAATTCTCCAGGGTTTATTTTAACTCACAGACTCTGATATTTTTAAGTGTCTTCTTGAGAAAAGTATCCTGTTCAGTCCTATCCTTCAAGATAGCCATTTATGCAAAGAAGATAAATATAGAAGCACAATCAAATTAGGAAGATCCTTAGATGTCTTTAAGGTGATTAAAATTCTGCATGTAAGAATGGTCTCAATTCTGCTGCAATGAGCATGCAAGACTATGTACAGGGTGAAACTGTTTAGCAGTATTACTGCAGGGCATGTGTAAACTGGGTTGTTTCCCTGCTGCAATAGGAAGACGAAAATAAGAAGAGCAAACTAACCCATTCAGATGAAAATTATTTGCAAGTTAGTTTGTTCCAACAGCAGCATTTGTCCACATAGCAAAAGGACACATGCATATTTGCAATTATCTGCAGCTTTTCAATCAGTGAGTGAAAGTAATCAGTTCTGGGATAAGAACTCAGAGTACTTCAGAACAGCACTATATGTTCCCAGCTTCATGGTTTAGAGGGGCCTGAACATCTGCTTTAAGCTAAAATAAGGAGGATGCACTGAGTATAAAGCACATTCAAAGTTGTTCTGACAAGGGAAATTTTAAGCACATGAATGTCAGAGAGGGGAAAGAAAGAATTTATAAACTAGTGACTGATTCAAACACAGCTTGAGTAGATGTTGTTGATTTCCCCACTTTAGAGTAGCATCTGAACACATGGTTCCCTTCCAAAAGCATTCCAAGGAGCATCAGTGGTTGCAGTGGCATCAGTGGAGGGACTGCATTATTCAAGATAAACAGGTGGCCCGGGAGAGAAACATGATCTAGCCTGCCACATCTCTTACAGAGATGGTAATACAGTTACACATCTTGGTGAGATGGATTTTCCACTCCAGTCTGTCATCATAAACTGGCAAAACAAGTGTTCAGCCATAATATCTGATAGAAGAAAGAATTTGCCCAAGTTTTGTCCAAATGTTCCTAATCCCTTTTCTCAAATGTAAGGTTCTTCTCCACATTCACAAACATTAATGGAGTGTATTGTGTACAAGAATAAAGGAAACAGCGATATCTGAATTCTTTATCTTTTTACCTCTCTTTTTTACTCAGCAGAGTAGTTTGCATCACACCAAACTGGTTTCTATCAGTTGAAGCCATACAAAAGACTTTCTGCATCTACTGAGGGAAACAAAAGAATGGCATGTAGGCAGATTAGATTAGAGAAAGGCTTGTCTACGAAAGGGACCAGAATATTTCACCAGAATAGTGGCTTCCCACATGGAAAAGCTACTTTTAAATACATTACTCTTCCCAGAACAATTATTTTTCTCAATTTTTTTTCCAGAATAAAAGTTACTTACTTGAGTATACTCATAGGAAGACAGAAAACTACTTGCCCTGGAATATTAAACTGATACTATCTGAACTATACTCAAATAAATATCCTGGATAATCTGTGTATGTCAATTCCCCACTAGATAAGCTCCAGGTATAAAACTAACAGTTTGGTTCTCATAACTCTCTAAGTTAGTTAGCACCTGAAGACTTGATCTCATCCCAATACCTTTATTTTTTTTGCTCTGTCTGCTTCATGTTTCTCTTAGCAAACTTCCACAGACTGGCTGTTGTTTAAACTGTCTGTAAATATTGTTAATTTTACAGCATTATGTATTACACTTTTTCTTATTTCCACCAGTTTTTCATCCAAGAATCCTAAGGGAGTCTCCAGATCTTTTTTGAGTTCTCCTTGTACTCCAGGATGTTGAATAAAACTGTACAACTTAATACATTGCCATGCAAGGAATCACCACTACTTCAGAGAAGCATCATCTCTTTGAATTCCAATATTTAAATCAAATTCTGTGCTTAGAAACCTCTTCATTGTTCACAGCTGTCAAGTGAGTGACACAGGGACATTCCAAGAGAGAAATTGGTCCTGAATATACCCTACTAAATTAGTTAAACCTTACCTGCACTTAATGATGTAGTTTTTGATATCACACTGTCAATAGCTTCATCAGACATACCAAGGGTACAAAGCAAGTACGACACTTGTTAACTTGTTTAAAAGGCCTTAAGGATATTTTAGTTATCCTAGTCACAAACCAAAAGCATTGAACCAGCTGTGATTTATGACTAATCCAGAAGTCATGAGTTGATTTTTTTGCTGTTAAGCTCTCAGAATTTTTAACAGTCTCCTTTGAACATGCAGAGAAATCAGAAAAGGGAAGACCAAAGAACTAGTCCTGCTAGTTGTCTTGCTTGTGGCTCACAGTAAGATGGCAGTAAGTATTGATTTCTTTCTCTGATTCTTTCCTCCAGAGTCCAACCGAGAGGCTATTGGTGCTGCTAGAGGAGTTACACCCCTACTGTCTCTTGCCAACTCCTATGATCCCAGAGTCCAACAAAATGCAGTTGGTGCTATTCTGAACCTCACACAATCAGGTACTTTCGGACTAATGGTTTACCTAAATAGCAAAAAAAACCTTACTGATAAAAAAATATTCCAAAAGGGTTAAGGCAAGAATAAAAGCATCTCTGAGCAAAAAGTTATTTCCTCTGCATATGGCATTCATGTTGGTACTAGTTGATACAGGCCCTTTTTTGCCTAGTCGCAAAACAGAAAGGCTTGATTTTCACTCCAAGGGACTAGTGTATGAATAATTAAATAATCAGTCAAAGAAATAGAAAAAAAAAATAACCATTTGCTAAAGAAATAACTTGGCCTAAATAGTTAGCAGAACATTTGGTGTACTTTAAGGCAATCTCGGAAATGTATCCAACAAAGTTGAGCTTTAGGAACTTTTTACTTTTTCTAACTCAATGCTGGAATATGCTAAGTGTAACTATCATGGATCAGACATTAAAGGCTCACAGAATATCTGCCAACAGGTTCATCAAAAGCAGTACTTGGTCCTCTGCAATTACATGTAGACTACCATAATAAACTCTGAAACAAACCATCATTAAATCTCACCTACCAAGATGATACCATTATTCCAGAGAGCTAAATGATAAAGTCATGACTAACATCTCTGAACTCTGTATTGTGGAAGGAAACAGTTGGCAAGAACTTACACAGTTGGCTATTACACTTCTGGTATTATTCAGAATATTTTAAATAATTTGTTTTTGAAACTCAGAAATCATAGTGAAGATCATACTTGAGGTTTTTCAGCTTCTCCAGCAATTCAGATTCTCAGAGCAGTTTTTTTAGCATAAAACCACTAAAAGCTTATTCAGACAGCCTGCTAGTCTTTTTGCTAAAATATCTGCATACTGCTGCATTACACAAGCTCTAAATTATATACTCTCCAGTCACACTGACTGGCATATATTTGGACATCAGCACTCTCTAGAACCCAAGGACTGTGCACATCGCTTTTGAATGGTGCCTCCAGATGAGAGGAAGGGAAGGAGGAAGACACTTTTACTTTTTGTTTTTAATGGCAGAGAAAATCCAACAAGTCCTGTGCAAGGAAGGAGCCCTACCAGTTCTTGCTTTGCTGCTGGAATCTCCTGACTCAGAAGTCCAGGTATGACTAAAATGGGTTGGATTTTAAAACAGTAACATTGTGACTGTAAGGAGCACAAACCACAGCATGCAGAAGTGAAAAGGGGGAGAGGAGGAAAGGTTTCTCTAGTGAAGTAGAGAAACATGTGAGAGCATCTTGGTGAAACTCAGCTCAGTCAAATAATGTATATTAAAAAACTCAATTTGTCTAACTCCACAGGAGAAAGTTTATGATGCAAAACTTTGTCTGCCAGCACACATTAATGCATACCCAGGGCTGTTACGTAGCTACCTTCTTGTGTCTTTCAGATCATCAGATAAGTTGCAGATAGGTCTCTTCCTTTGGGTTTTGGTTTTTTGTTTGGTTTTGGGAGGTTTTTTTTGCACCTTAACATTAGTCTTCCACTCTAAGCAATGTTACTAAGTATTCTAAGAAGACATAACATGCAAAGATCTTTTTCTTGTTGTTATAAATATCTGTAAATCTTCCTATTTTATGCCTATCACAGACACCTCTTTGTGATTCTGAACACTCAGCAGAGAGCTCATTTTAGTGCAAAAGTATACTGATACATAAAATACGAATCAGAGTTGTAAGCCTTATACTCTGCTAGTTTGTTCATTCACTCCTTTGAGTAGCACAGAATTGTTTTCTCCATCAACTTAATTATCTCTATTCAGATTTTTTTAAAATGTCTGAAGGGATCGACCCTCTGGAATTGCTTTCTGCAAACTGTTTCAGCATTTTTAGATTTCTCTGAGATTCACCTTAAAATTTCCGTCTCTGGAGCTCAATCTGTTCCTTCTAATTATACCTCCCTGGTAATAGACACTCTTACACGTGTAATCCTCCCTAGCGTTAATATTTAGATCCTTTAGAAATGATCCCTGGGCACGCTATGGCAATAGCTACATCCAGCTGGAGTAAATCAGTGTAAACATATAATACAGTAGATGCAGATGACCTAACTTAGGGGCCAGCAGCAATGTCATTGCAGCAGCACAGCACATTCCCAAACAGCCAGGGTCCTAATGAGTTTGTACAACACACCCCAGCAGGATTGCTGTAGTGGCTACAGCACGTTGTGTCTACCCCATAAACACCCTTAAGGTGAAAAAGCAGTTTATTTTCATTGGTTTTAAACCTGAGCAATTCTCCAATTTATTTGTGTTCTCTGCAAGGTGTCACCACTCTGACCTCCTCTCTGTCTACATTGTTTCTTGGTTCTTTGCAGTATTATAGCTGTGCTGCCCTAAGCAACGTGGCAGCCAATGTGCAGCACCACAAAGCCTTGCTGGGACCCTGTGACCGATTCCTGCTGCGGACACTGATCTCTCTCCTATCCTCTTGTATGGACAAGGTAAAGCTGTAGCTTTCCCTTTGTGAAAAGACTTAGCCCCCACGCAGAGCTATAAACTTGGGCTTCCAGTTTCAGCCTCACATCATTCTGTTCATCTACTGTACAGGTACCTATGCAGTATCTTTCCCATGAGAAAAGACACCTATAATAGAAAATACAGGGGTTCTACAAGGTCAGTGTATGAAGAAAGCAAAAGGAAATTATTAAAGTTGTTCTACAGCCCTGGACACTTCCTTTAGACTAGGATGACCTGTATGCTATTAACTTGAAATATCACGTGTGAAGTGCCCTGTCCAGGCTCTCTTTGATCATTGCGTCTGTGACAGAAGGTGTCTGACACATCTGTTATGCTACGGGGTTTTTTTTCCTTTTTGGTATCTGGAACTTTTACTGTATGGCTTAGAGGAACAACATCTTGAAAATTTTGGTTTGTTGAAAGCCACATCAAAGGAACTTCAAGAAACCACAGTTCAGGGTGGAACTTGAAATTCTGCATAGAAGGGAGGTTCAAAATAGTCAAAGCAAACGGGACAATTTCTTTCCCTTCATTTTCCTATAACTTATCAGACATTCTAAAATAAAGCCAACATCTGAACCCCATTCTTCATCAACAATAGGATGACTGATACTAGGAGTTTGAAAAAAAATTCATTAACTTAAAAAAAAAATCATGTGCCAAAATTTATTCTTGAAGATAATGTAATAGCTTGCTAGTGTTGTCATGTTTATTTTGTGTGCAATAGGCAAGAAATTGCTCTTTTTCCTCCTCTCGCTCATTCTTTTTTTATTTTTTTTCCTCTTTGGCATAAGCAGGTTTCAAGCCAGGCATGTGTTTGCCTAAGAAATTTGGCTACCAGTGGTAAGCAATGTCTTGGAGATAAAGAAACCTCACTATTTCTTTCTCTCTCTGCCTTTCCGAGTGAGCACAGTGGGCTGGGAACCTTTCCTATTAAAAGCAAAGAGACACCCTCATTTCTACATTTTAACTGGATGTTAAGGGAAGAGGAAGGTGCCGTGCATATCCTAACTAAATCTGTCCTAGTGATCCCGGGTAGCAAGGGGAGTATCTGGAGAAAGTGAGAAAGGCAGCAGAGGTGTTCTTATGCACAGAGCCTTAGTGAGTTGCTAGGTTTTCCTCCTTTCCTTGTTTCCTAAGCATTAAACTCGATTAGGACAGAATGTCTCCTGAAATTGCTTATTGAGTGGGGACCTGTCTTGATTCTGTCATGACCAAGGCATGATTCTGTCTAACATTAAATGTAATTTTCTCTCATGCATTTGTCATCCTCTTAAAAAGCCCTATCCTGTTAAATGTCCAAGATTCATTTTTATGACATATTCAGGAGATGGTGGCAGAGGACTGGCACACTCAGCGCTAAAGCCCTAGACACCAGGGTAGAGTTATTCATCTAGAAAATGTAGAGGTGCTTAATTTTCAAGCAATCATGATTATAGAGGAGCTGAGAGTGAAGGAAGTGCTGTGCTGCTCCTTGGCATGTTTGAAACCCCCTGGTATTCTTGACCTTTTACGTCTGCCTCTCCATCGTCTGGCTGCTCTGGCATTGCCTTTGAGTGCATTCACAGAGGTTGCAGGGACAAGTGTGGTGTAACAACCCGGCAGGATGCCTGGTCTCTCTCCTGGCTGACCATAGCTCTGCAAGATAGGTGGTGCTTGGGAGGTCTTTCTGTTTGTGCAGCAGAAGCTGCCACCTTCTTACCTGGCCCTATGTCAGTGATGGATTCAGAAAATTCCCCTCATTCTTTTTTTTGAGGTTCAGACACAGACTGAGGGTGCCCAAACCTACATTCTGCAATCAAGCTTCTATTAATCCCTCCGCAAAAGGAGCCAGATAAAATGAGGGTTTATTTTTATAACCAAACATCTGGCATTGCCCCATCCCATGGAGATTGGGAGGTCCCCTCTAATTTAGTCACTGAGACAACAGTCAACTTTTTGAATCAGAGCCTGATTGACTCCCTGCAGTGCTCTGAACCCCCCTGACCTCTGTTGTTTTCCCACACCAGCGGACATCCAGGCTGAGATGGTTGCTGAGAACGTCCTGCCCAAGCTGTGCTCTCTTCTGGCCTCTGGCAGTGAGGACGTGCGTCGTGCCTCCATTGCCCTGCTCTGGATACTCTCCCAGCACCCACCCAACCAGGTAGGGGAGGCAATTTCCCAAAAAGAGAGGGGAAAGAGTAGTTCTGGCCACCACCTGGGGTAACACTCTGTTATTGCAAAGCTGCCTATGAAATGCATTTTGAGAATGACCAATAGACTCTGGGAGACATCCCAACCCTTCCCTCTCCCACCCAAAATAACAAGGCTTTGTTTACTGCATCTGCACTGTCACTAACTACCTGAGGAGCCCTCTGTTGTGCTGACTGGGATCCCAAGGAGAGACCAGTGAGAGAGTAGAGGGGGAGATGGGTGTCAGGTTCATTGGATATGTGGATGTGGCCTTGCACTCCCTGCAACTCCCTCTAGTCCCCTCATTCCCCAGACCACAGGTCTCCAGATGGGTGTACAAGAGGCAGGACATACACAGCACCATGAGAGACTGCCATCATGGGGGCAACCAAGGAAGTTATTTCTGGGCTACAGAGCTTCCCCACATACTGAAAAGTGGAGAAACTAATTTAGAGCACACATTTAAAGTGCATAAGTGCAGAATAAAGGGTAAATATACATTAATTCCCTATATGGACAGCTTTATTCAAAAGTGCATTTGAAAAATATTAACATATTTTGAAATAGGATCAAAACAAAAAGGGAGACTAATAGAATTTGAAATCCTGTCTATCTTTAGTTAATGCATTAGGACTTTCTTTAGGACTGGGTATCCTCATGTCGTAAGTTACAGAATGATTCTTTTGCCCACATTCAGGTTAAACACCACCATTAATAGCGCAACACTAGCAAATACATGAAAAAGTCTGACTAGAGATGAATTACAGCAAATACTGACAAATTACTCTTGTTTTTAAATAAACTTTTTCTTTACAGTAATTAAAGACATCCTTAAGAACATAGATGTGAAAGGTTTTGGTAAGTGTTTTAAGCTAACAACAGCATTCAAAGGTAGTCAGAGGTTGGAGACATAGAGAAAAATATGTGAGAACCTTTCCTGACACATTGCTTCAAGGAGTAGTGACAAGGTCTGAGTAGCCTCAGTTGGCCTTAGGTGCTTCTTGTGTCTGAAATACACCCAGTCTGATGGGAAATTTACTCTGGGTATGGAAATCTTGGTGCATTACAGTTCAGTTGCCTGTACACAAACCAAAATTGCACTTCCCCTACCTCTGGGATGTGATTGAGGAAATGAGTGAGCTCAATACCCGTGAAGCAGCAACCAGGGCACAGAGCTATTCAAGGCACAGTGGCTGCATGAGCACCGAACATCCTCATTGCTTGTCAAACTGCCTCATACAATCAAACACAATTTGCTCTCAACAAGCTTACAAGTGAAATGCATTAAGTTAGTTGAAGGCCATTTGCACAGTAAATATGCTATTCAGTATGAGACATTATGCTGAAACATGGTCCTTACTCACTTTTGCTTTTCTTGTCTCCCAGTACCATTTACATATTTTGTTCTCCCAGGAAAGAGTACCCACAAATCCTTTTCTCCCTGGTCCTGAAACTTGTCTTTACCAGTGTTTCAAACCCCTGGCCACAAAGAGACGTGGTCAGTGTCAGTGGGAACCAAAGGCAGTGGAAGCTCAGCCTTGTTACACCAGTGATGAAACAGCCCATCCTTCATGAGGGAGTAGGGTCAGAAGCAGGAGCCTGGAAAGCAAAGCATCACCCTTGAGGCTTTATTCTCCAGTGAGAAGTATCTACATCTCTAAATTTGTTTTAGTGAGCAAACACGGCTGTCCCTGACTACTGAATGTGGCTGCTTTGTGCGAGCAAGCCCTGGGCACTCTGAGAAGAGGCTGACCTCTCCGTATTCATATCCTGCCTCCCCATCTCCATGCCTTTTTGGCCTGTTTTTCAAGTCTTTTCAAGGTTTCTTTCTCTAACTCAGGCTGAATTCTCCGTGAGTGAAAGAGAGACTTCTCCATGGGAACAACTGTTGGAAAACAAAGTTGGAAAACAAATCACGGAACAAAGCTAACCTTTACAACCAAGTCAAGTGATGCTTGAATTATTACAAATACTACCCAGGGTACAATGGGGCAGAATCTGTCTGCCCTTTCGTTACCATGAAGCAAACCCCTAGGAATGCTTCACAACAGCACCTCACCCTGCTTCAGCCCCCTTTTTGCAATCTCCTGGTCAGGCTGTTGACGGGGATTCCCAGGAAGAGCTGGAAAACTTTCCTCTTGCGGGGTGAATTTTACTCAGTTTTCCCAAGGACAGCCCAACCCTGAAACACTAAAGAATCAGGCTTTGTGAGAAAACAGTCTTTTAAATCAAATTCCTTTGAGCAAAAGACCTGGAAATCAGGGTCTGTCTATTCCAGATGGTGCCACTGACTCTCCACTCCAGGTGCAAAATAATTTTGCCTTCCCATCTTGCTAACTGGTAAACAGGATAATATTTACCTTGTCAAGAAATCCCTGTGTAAGGAGGGTAAATGCAGCATTACAACCGTAAGCACACTTGCTGCTGGACTGCTTTTCCTTGACTTTATTTTTTTTTTTAATATTCTAGTCTTGGGAGAAGTTAGTCAATATCCATCTGAACCACTCAATCTATTTTTGCTCACAGTTTTCTTGTGATTCTCTTGCACTGTGCAGGATTGAGCCAGAAAACAAAATCTGGATCTCAGCCATATTCCAGCCAAAAACAAGAAGTTAAGCAAAATTCAAGTACTGTCACTTGCTAATGTAGGTCCTAAAAAACCAAAAGATCTTGGCAGGGAAGTCATTATATATTAGAAAGTTCCTTTATAATCCATAGAAAATTTCCTCCTCTCAGGCTGTAGCAAATCAAATACGAGTATCGCAGTTGATGGGATTACATAGAAAAGACGACATTTGGCCCAAAAGCATAGAAAACAGTCATCAATGGTAACTTATTTGGATTATCTAAAACTGTATTGTTTCTTCCTTTTAAGAGAAGAAAAAAATAAGACTAAGGAAAATTTGCTGTCATATCTGCATATAGGATTCTTCAAATGCCCTGTGTTTAGGCATAGCACTGCCCTTTCCACTTATTTTCATGTTTTATTTTAGGATTGCTGGTTGTGACAGTGCTTAAAATGAACTAAGTGAATATGTCAGGTGATATTAAAAGAAAATAAGCTACACTTTTGCAATTTAACCTAAGTAAAGAAAGATTCAAATTAAACTAACTTTTAAAGACATCTGCCTTTCAACACTGCGTTAGTGATCCTGACTTTTCATAGGTTTCAGAATTATGTGATTTTTTGCAGCTGTGTATAAGACCAATGATTTGGTTTGTATTGAACTCCCTTGCTAATGCGTCTCGGTTCCCAAGTAGCACAAATAATATAGTTCATTGTGAACAAACAGAAGAACTGCATAAAAAACTCCTGAATTCCTAAGGAAAGGAGACTGAAAGAAAAAACACTCCCAAGAGGAAATCTTTTGCTTTTAACTGTAGACCTAACCCAAAATCTGTTGAAGTCAGGTTTCTCTTACACACAGCAGTGCCCCTTTAATCCATATTGTTACTGAGGTAACCACCTGTGCAGTAATCCAGACTCAGCTCTGATGCTACAGGACAAGAGGTAATGGCTTCAAACTGAAAGAGAGTAGGTTTAGATTTGATATTAGGAAAAAAATTCCTTACTGTGAGGGTGGTGAGGCACTGGAACAGGTTGCCCAGAGGAGTTGTAGATGTCCCATCCCTGGAAGTGTTTAAGGCCAGGTTGGATGAGGCTCCGAGCCACCTGGCCTAGTGGAAGGTGTTCCTGCCCACGACAGGGGGTTGGAACTAGGTGATGTTTAAGATCCCTTCCAACCCAATATTAATGTGATTCAATTCATATTAATGGTAATTGGAGGAATACTACATTCAGAGAGAGATACCCAGTAAAGTACCTCTAAAATATCATCAGACAGCAGAGAAATGTGTGTAAAGATGTTGCTCAGAACACATTTACTAAAGAGGTGCCTGATCACAAACTGATCTAACCATACAACCCATTACAGTAGCCAGGTAAATTGCTGACATACTCAAGGACACACTGCTGCTGCTACTTCACCGTGCACTTCTGCCTTTTTCATACTTACCCTGACCACTGTTCCTTCCAGTCAGGATCACACATCCTTCCCCTGACTAGCAACAATCCCAGTGAGGCATTTGATGGATACAGAAATAAACTACGGGACCTTAAAGACTCCAGCCTTCCATAGCAAGTGCGGTATAGTCAGTGCCAGTCAGGCCATACTTGAGAGAAGCAGCACTGGACCCAGCCACATCCTTGGTTTAAATAAGCAAACCAATGCTCTTCTTGCAGAGCTGAGTTTGATCTCTCCATAGCTGACTGCGCAGTCGTGTTGTGTTGTCCATACTGGATGTAACTGAGGTACTCGTTGCTCTTCTCAGGACACTCTGGTGTGTGCTGAGCTATTGCAGAGCCTGGGGACGTTACTGGCAGCACATAAAACAGACCCTGTGATTGTCGGACATACTGCTTGCATCATCAAAAACCTGAGCCTTTCCAAAAACAGACAGGTGGGTACCCAATGTTTGTCACTGAACTTGACACCCTGTGAGGTTGCCATTGTGTTTATGTCAAATCAGCATTAAAAAAACCCAAAACATCTGTGGGTAATTAAACCTGTGCCAATTTGCTATATACATTACACAAAATTTCATGTATGAATAAAAGGGCCATAATGAAAGGCAGTTTTATTAATATTTTCCCAGTACAATATAAAAAAGGTAATTAAAATAAGAAATACCTAATTTTTGCTAGGAGTGTGTGGTTACTTAATTTGACTGCATCATAGGTATAAAAAGTTCTTCTGGCAAGGACATTTAAAGGAAGAATTCAGGAAAATCTGAGGTCTGTTATGAACTGTATCTTTATTTCCTGGCTCTCATGCTTCAGCTGCGTTTCATTGTGAAATAGAACCCTAGCTATTGTGTACATTTTGCCTCTTTGGCAAGATACTAGTTGTGCCAAAATGCTATAAAGATCTCTCTTGCTGACTTTGCGTTGAAATCCGTATGCACTGATGCACTTCCTTTCTCCTTGCCTTTTAAGAGTACCTTGATCAAACAGTACCACCAGTAGCAATCAATACTGAGGAAAAAACCCCACCTAAATCCTTATTTCTGCTTTGTCCCACTTCCTAGTACACACTTTTCAAGACACAGTTCTTTTTTTTTTCTCTTTGTTAATGATCCAATTACTACTAGTTCCAGAGATTTAAACCAGCCAGAAGGAAAAGTATGGGTTTTTTTCACTAAGATAAGAATTATATAAATTTCTAATAGCTGTGAAATCAAGTTTGCAGGGAACTAGATTCCCTCAAACTCAAGGCCCACAGTAGAAGTAGAAATGGACCATCCATTCAAAGTTGACAAATATGTTTTTTTTGAAGTACTTAAATTTTGTGACTTTATGCTGTTATCAGCTGGGAGCTGCTTCACCTTTATAAAGCTTTATAATATAGAGAGTATCTAGCTCTCACTGCATAAGTGAATACACAGCCCTGAGTGGGAGTGCCAGGTTTCCAGGGTCAATTCTAAGGAATGCGCCCTAAAACATGTAAGAGTTCTCAGCACAAGAGGAAAAAAAGAGTGTTGTTTTTATGCCAGCAGGACACAGAGTGTGGGAGCTTGAAAGGCAGCAGTCTCAAATCCATCTTTGATCTCTAAGCAGAAAGTTTAAAAACTTCAGCATAAAATGAGTGAACACAAAAAAGAGAGACGCCCTTTTGTTGATAGACACCTGAGCTCACTTAGGGAGCCATGGGCAGCTTCCATTGTTAGGGCTTCCGAGAGAACTGATAACTTTGTGATTCAACTTCACTAGCAACCAGTCACCTCCAAAAAACTCATTCAGAATTAATTTTTTGGCCTCATGTACTTTCAATCCAGGTCAGCACAGGCTATGTCTCCTATCTGTTTTCAACTCAGTCTGTAAAACATATATCTCAGTCCAGGTGACCTCTGAACAATCCAAGGTGTTGTCACCTGGTTGTGGTAGATCTGGGAGGAGACATTTCCATTACTGATGGTTTAGTCCTCAGTACTGTAGGAGTACTTCTGAAGCCCCCAGACACCACTAAACCATAATGGAAGTGCTGAACATGAATCTCTCTCCTGTGGCAGAGAATCACAGAGAGCTGCTGTGTCGAAGGTCTCCTCCAGACCGTGCTTTCGACCGACGCTCAGGAAGATTCCCTTCGTTATGTGACCTCCTGCCTTGCTGAGCTAGCAAAGCAAGGTAGGGCAGCAACCCACCGTGAATGGCTCAATCAGAGATGTGCACGTGTCCTTTAGTAACTAACAGGATATGAAGCACAGCTGGACACACAGCCCAAGTCTTTCTCTTTAAATTCATTGTGAGTTTAGTTGTAAGCTTCAAGAACAAAATGCAATTTGGTGGCAGGACACATGGGCTCCCTTGTCTGCACTTTTGTTCAACTGCTTAATATTTTTTTGTGCTGAACTTTACTGCTGTACATGGCCTGTCTACTTCCATTTGTAACGTTTCCTAGTTTCTTAGGGTGAAATAATTTTGCCATAGCAGAAACTGATATTTTAAAAAAACCACTAAAATACGAAGTAACTCTTTATCTTGAAATTTTTTGCACAGGAATTTTATCAGAGATGCCAGATTGGCACTCATGAAAGGTACAGCACTCTTCATAGCAGAAAGGATGAGTGTAAATTTTCCCAACATGCCTCAGCATTGAATATTGTCTGTCAAACAAGTCATCTCTTGAATCTGGTGTAACGGCCATGCAGCTGGCAACATGTCACATTTAATTTTGCAAGCAGTGCCCAACAGCTGCAGGACAGACTTAGCCCAATAGGCCAAGAGTGGACCTTGCACATGAAGTGATTCATTTTTACAAAACATAAAGATAACAAAATACGAATCAAATCCATGGCCTTACCTTACTGAGAGCATAACCTCAGAACATGACCCTTTTTTACAACCTAAACATACTTATTTAACCAAGTTCAGCACTTATTTTGCTTCTCCATTGGCATAAAGGATTCCCTGTTTCAGTGGTATGGTTTCTGGCAGACCTCTCGCTGTCCTTTCTTTGACACTGGGGTTCCTGTTTACCAACTACTCTCTTACCTTTCTGCCTTCCAGAAGGAGCCATGTTACACATGGTCCAGTGGATGGATGAATCTTTGACAAAGTGCTTGGTGAGACTTGCTGGCCAACTGGAACATCCTGAGCCATCATTTCATGCTGCCTGCATCATCCAGCACATGATCAGTCACGGTAACTCACACAGGACTAACTGTGCTTTGAAAGAGACTTATGGCTGTCTGGAGTGAAATTAGCCTTTTCCCAAAGGAGTTAACTGTCAGGCACTGAACAACCTTTAATATTCCTATATCACTCCCCCAGTCTGGTCTCTACAAATTTATTAAAGTGCCTACACTCACTCCTGAAATAAAACAGCCCTTGAGTGCATGAGAAAGTCCAGGGGTGAAAGTGGACCACAGATGAAGGTCTGATTCTTCCAGCACTGCCATTCTGCAGGGCTAGTCCATAGCCAGTTCTGAGGTCCTTAAAAACAACTTAAGTAGGAGGGTGGGAGACCATTAAGATACGCCTCACCATGGGAGAGATGAGAACCTGTTGCAGACAAGGGTCACTTCAGACAAGGTTACATCTTTCTGTTTGACCTTCTTTCTCAGTATGTAAAATGTGATGGCATTCCCCACAGACAGCAGAGGTTGTGTTCTAAAATTTTAGATTAATTCTGCTCCCTGACCAACAAGAGAAAAACTCTTACTGAACCAAATCCCATTGTTATAATTCTAGACTAAATTAGCAGGAGTAGTGAAGTAAAGTGGCTTTTAAGAATGTAGCCAAAATTTTTTATGTTTTTACCTGTAGAAAACAATCAGCTTTATGCTTAATATACATGTCCCATGCAGCTGAGAGCCGTTAAGACTTGCAAGAGAAGGGTGTTCAGATGATACTTGTCACATTCTCCAGAAAGGTATGGCTAGATTTGAGACTTTAGATGTAAGAAAAAATGAAATCTCTAGTGAGTCCCTAATAAGGGAAAATGCAAATCTGTTTCATTTCTAGCATTGAGGATTTGCAACAGAGCAGACTGTCAGGTAGTGAACAGAGTCCAACAGCATGATCACCTCATGGATAGGTTTGCAGAACAGGCCGACCAGTCTGTGAATCAGCAGGCCCCTTGCACAGGGATCAGATTCCCAGCACAGCAGCCCACTCAGCTTTTTATTTACCTGAAGTATCAGCAGTATTGTCAGAAGCTGTAGTACAGGGAAGTCCCTCGCAGTAATGTTGGTTTTAGCTGAAGGTGGATGAGTCATTATTGATCTTATAAATGTTGTTACAAAAATCAGTTTTTCAAGTGTTTTAAAGGCTCATATTGATCTCCAGTGGTTCTCCCATTTATCCAGAAAAAATGATGCTTTTGTGGAAGCATCACATTGGAGAGATTCAAGCGTACCTCAAGAATTTCCTTACCCATCCAGAGGTCCGCTTTCAACAGCTGGGCATCTCGACATTCTGCAGACTGCGAGCAGGTAACGCTCTTCCTGCTGGGCTGGGCCCCCAGGGTGCTGCCAAGGCTGCCTGCACCCATCAGCAGCAAACAGGCACTGCTTTGGAACAGAGATCACAGGATCATTAGGGTTGGAAAAGACCTCTAAGATCATTGAGTTCAACCACTGACAGTGCAAGCTCCTTGGGGGACTAGCTCTGCTCGCCTCAGCAAACAGAATAATCTCAAGGGTACCTGTTACCTTACCTGTTTTAAAGCAGCTCTTTAAGAGTATCTCCCAATAAAGGCAGAAGGATTTTGTTTATTTGCTTTAAAACTAAAAGGCTTTCTGAACAGCAGGGAAACAGGACGTCAGGTACAGATGCTTTTATCCAATATAAGAATTTTTGGCACGAGATGCAACCTAAAAGTTTTTCAAATGTGATTTTAGTTTATTTTTATAAAGGAAGCAGGCAAATAAGGACGTTGCATGATTAGCTGATATTAAAGCTGGGAAGTCTCACATCTTCTACATATTTAAAAGTCCATTCCTTAATAATTTTCTGGTTTTGGTTAGTCTTATTGTCTTTGGATAAAACTTGAGCACTTATGAGAGTTTTAATGTGGTTAATGACTGCATAAGCACATATCTTCACGTATGTAGAGCCAGAGCCAAAACCCTGCTGTCTTGATAGGCAGCTTCTGCATAAGGCGTAATTTGGCAAATGAGATTTATGCAACTGGATCAGGAGAATTTAGCAGTAATCTTGAATGGTTGTAGGGGTGAAAACTGGATGTGTATCTGCTTTGTGTGGTAGAAGATTATTTTTCTGCCTTCCCTGTAGTAAGAACCACCAACCAACTGTATCTAACCTGAAAAATAAGCTTTCTATGCATCTACATGAAAACACAGGGAAAAACAGCAGGTTGCTTAACACCTGTTATTCCTCTTCAGATCCAGAATTTTCAATAGCATTCAGAAAAAGCCAAATGGCCAAACTCCTTGAGCAAGTCCGTCAACAAACAGAAGAAACTCAAGAGCTCCTAAGGGCAGCTATGTGCCATGAAGACAGTTAATATTTAAGCCAAATGGCTTATGAAAACTTACCAGATCCAAGAGCCTGAACTTTCAGAGGAAACAACTTTTTCATTGGTTCCTGTAATTTTCCTGCTACTTGCAGTTTCATCATACAAGCGAGATGTCCCAAAAACAAGAATTGGAGCAAGTCAAAACACAACTCCTTGGACCCTTTGGCTGGCTGCTTAAGTGTGCTTGAGGACATGGCTACGTTGGAAAACACCCGCTATGCTTGGTTAACCTTCCATGGTTTGTTTTTGGTTTCCTCACCCGCCCCGTCAGAAACACCAGCACCGTATTAATGAAGTTTTATTCACACAGAAGTTTGATTCCACTAAAGAGGCATCTCTCAAGTGTGCAGGTGACCCTGCATTCATCTTTATTCTGTTTCTGTTTTATGTCCTATATTTCAGAACACACTCCAGGGGCTTTAGAAAAGAATCGAATCAACCCATACTGTAAAGGTAGAAAACTACAAATAGGTTACTACAGAAAGTAACTGCTGAGGGACAACTCAGAAAGTACAAGAAATTTGTAAGAAACAAGAATGGGTCAAGCCTTACAGCTGATCCTTGTCTACACTACAGACACTCCTCTCCAGCAGAAGAGCAAAGGCATGTTAAGGCAAGGAAATGTTGGACAGATCAAGTACAGAACACAGCAGGAACCACGAATGATTTGGGGGAAATGTGTTCAAGTACAGAACTCTGTGTTCTGCAAATGTTAAATTATTTCCAAAGCTACTTGCAACAAGGGAAGAATGAAAATATTTGGCAAAATTAGGAATTTTTGTTATATTTTGGTATTGATACTTTATTTTAAAAGGAGTTAAAGAACAATAAAGGTACTCGTGTTTCAATTCAACTCATTTTCTTACATATATACTTCCCATGGGCAGGCAGATGTTCAGCCATCTCCAGGAAAGCTGGGTTCCATCATGTGTAATGGTTACTTGGGAAGACACATACTGTAATTTCAAACATCCCCCCTTTCCTCCTCCTTCCCCCAGCTTTATGTGCTGAGCATGACAGTGTAAGGTCTGGAATGTCCATTTGGTCAGCTGGGGTCACCTGTCCCAGCTGTGTCCCCTCCCAACCTCTTGTGCAACCCCAGGCTGGTGGGGTGGTGTGAGAGGCAGACTCTGTGCAAGCGCTGCTGAGCAGTGACTAACACATCCCTGTGTTATCAACCCTGTGTGCAGCACAAACCCCAGAACACAGCCCCCTTCGAGCTACTGTGAAGAAAATTAACTCTGCCCTAGCCAAAAGCAACACACTTGTCTTTTGAGGTGCTTCTGACCGTGTTATAACTCTTATGTGCATGTAGAGCTTTAGAGCTGATACCGATTACAAATGTGGAATAAAAGTGAGATTAAAAAAATAGTTTCAAAAAGTTATTCTGTCAGTTAAGATCTCACTGTTCCATTTTACTGTGTCTCAAATCTCTGACCTTAATTTTGGTGCTTGGGGGAGGCATTTTTGATAATGATTCCTTTTAACATCTGAAAGTTCTTTCCAATGCTACAGTTTGGGAAAAAACAAAACAAAACAAAACAACCTCCCCCGCTCAAAAAAAGAAATAAAAACATGTAAAATCAACCAAAATCAAAACCACACTCAGTGCAGTAAAAAGCCCTATTAAAGTACAGGGTAGACAGAAACTTTGGATAAAGCATATAGCATTTTCAATATTCATGCATGACAGGAATTTTGTTTTGAAATCTCATGTGACAAACCCTGTGCTCAGCAGGTGGACTTACTAAAACAGGACTGACTGAATGACACACCTAGGAACAAAATCCAAAATTCTCAAATTTCAAGTTACCTCCGTGGGTGATTTTAGACCGGTTTCCAAAAAGAAACAGTGCAATATTAAGTAATGACATTAGAATGTGTCCTGTATCGGTATTCTTAGGTATTTAAACACAAACATTATTTCAAGGTCTTAGCAAGAAAGAAAACAACAAAGCATTCCCCATCTGGAATGAGGAGATAAAAGACATGAAGCAAGCAGAGCTAATGGTGAGCAATGCAGCAGCTGTGATGTACTGAATTAACTCACAGAGCCTCATCCCTGAGAGCATCGATGCTGTGGTGTGGGGACGTGAGCACAGGGCTGAGCCCTCCCAAAGCACAGGGCTCTCTGCTGGGAAGGTTACAGCTCCGACCCTCAGAAGAGCTCTCTGCACCTGCTCCTGCTCCCTCATGGAGCAGCTCTGCCTTGCCTCGCATGGTACAAACAACACACCCAGCTGCAACAGCAGGCAGAGGAGCTGGCCTTCCTCCCTGACCATATTTTATTGTCAAGAACAACACTCAACAGAAGGGAAACCATTTTCCCTGCATTAAAAGCAGCTTAACAGAAAGATTTAAGAATTCAATATGAAATCCTTTTTTTAAAAAAATTCATATACCTACTTCTACTCGCAGTTCCCTCAGTTTTGTTTTGTATGTCAGGCCCCTGAAACAGGAAATTCTCTCTCTCCTTTGAAGTGAACCTGGATTTACTGTAATGATAAACTGGTTTTAATCCAGCTCTGTTAAAAAAAAATTCAAAGCAAAAAACAAAGTACATATGAGAAATAAAACAGGCCCATTTTTCCTGCAAACAAAAAGTGAAGCAAGTGTGCTGAAGTCTCCCACAAAACAGACCAGCATAGTTTATAACCAATCCTAAATAGCTCAAGAGCAACACAATTTAAACCTGATCCTAAATGAATCCTAAGACTTAAAACCAAAGCTAAATGTTACTGCCTATTTCTTTGCTCTTTCTAGCTGCAAGAGCCTCTGTACTAATTTTTAGTAAAGAAATAAGAGAAAACCTGAAGCAAAGTTTTAAGCAGACCAGGAGTAGGAAGAAGAGTTTTTCATCAGAGATTGACTCTTGCTTCAACAGTGCAATAAAATGAAAATAGAAGTAGAAATAAATATTTCAAACAAGTTTTATTTGGTACTTACATGCTATATATAGTTTTAAAGAAAAACTACATATTTTGGACACTTCAAAATATTGTGGCTATGTACATGGAAAACTAAAGAAAGCAAGAATGGAACCCAGTTCATTTTACTGTGTCACAAGTTACTATTGAAAGCACTCTGACTGAATGGCTATTTTTTCCCTTCCATAAATATTCTGGCAGATGAAGTCTCTTTAATTTTATTTCCATTGCTTTTATCCAATCTCCTCTATAAGATGAACACTTGGCAGCAGCAGAAGTTTCTTCAAAAATTCTTCAGCTTTTGTCTCAGAGGATTTCTTCTGCTAGCACAGACTTTCTGCACAGCTTCCTAGAGGCCTCACTCAGTGCTCACTAAAGGCAAGTGCAGGAATCTCAATGGTACATTCTCTGGTAGCAGGAGCTGAGAGCCCACAAACCTCCACTTCCCCCACCCAAGGATCTTCTCACTGATTCAGAGAGCAATGCCTCAAGCCTTCGGTGATGCTTCAGACTCAACCACCCAGAGCGAGCTCTGCCTCCAATAGCATTGTTTAGCAAAGCACAAAAACGTGCAAGATTTTACAATTCTGCACAACAGCAACCAAAGGTGTGGGATGGAACAATGAATGACAGTAGAAATCAGCATCAAACTAAAGAGAAAGCAACCTGCATCGCTCCTCTTATCACTCAAACTGCACTGCTTTATAAAAACCACACACTACATAAAAAGCACAATGACCATTTTCCATTTGCTCTGAAACGAGCAAACCCCAAAAATCTCCAAACCTGCATCATCATCCAAAACTCAAATATCCCAGGTTTCACACAGTCTTCAGTAGTCTGATAAGGCAAAGGAAAAGTCTTCCATCATTGAGAACAGCAGCAATTTACAGGACTTAGAACAAGGTATTTCCTTGTATGTGTGTTTGCACACGCGTGTGCACATATGCATACGCATCTTTCATAGTATTGCGAACATGGATGTAACTAAAAAAAATCAAGTTTGCAGTATCATTTTACCACATTTGTCTAATTTATTCAATTAAATGATTTATTTCTGTACTGAGCAAAATTCATAAATACATCCTCTAGGAGAACAATAGGTTTTCCTCTTGTCCATGAAAAAATAACGCTTTCAAATTTTCACATTTTAAAACCTGTCTCGTTTTGTGTTTTTAGAGAAAATGTGAGAAGATCATAGTGACATCTCAATTTACAGAATGTCCCTGTAGGAATTACATTTACAAGAACCTGATACAGAAGCCTATAGTTTGCCCCCATAATTAGAGTTCTCTGCAATAACATTTAAACCAACAGGTTTAAATAAAACACCCCATTAACTCTACTTGTAGAGCAATGAGGCATTTATTTTTCAAGTATTAGAACCACAAAATGTAAATGATTCTTTGCCAATTTTACAATTATGCCTTTTAAATCAACACCCACCTTTTTATAAAAAAAAAAGAAGAATCAGTCCCACCACCCAAATCAGCCCGTTACTTTCAGATTCCAGTGTCTTGTGTCTTAAGGAATGCAGAAATATTCATTTACTAACAAAAAAAGCTTGTTGGAAATAGCCATATTAAGTAACGCACGTGAAGCATGATTTTTCTAGTGATGAAAGCTATTAGAATGGTGATCCAAGTCTATTCCCCTCATTTCTTCTGCTGGTTTTACTAAAGCCCTTCCAAAAAAGATATTCAAGAAATCTTAAAAAAACTGGAGAGAAAAAATAAAACACTCCTTCATAGCATGGAAGAAACTCCCCTGACTGCAGAGATGCCAATATCACCTTTGATTCTTTAGAAGAAACAATCAGATCACTTCTGAAACAGAAGGTAAAAATGACAGGTCAGAGTGGCAATTCTTCAAAATGTTAGGTGCTTATACAATTATTTTACTGTAAGATGATTTTCCTTACATTTTTAGGCCAGAGAAAAATAAAGTGCTATCCAATTTAATTTGCTAAATTAGTATTTGTTTCCCTAACATTCTTGGAAAGTTATTATATAACTCAGAAAGATCCAGTGTCCTGCAAACCATCCCTCAATATTAATGTCTGCAAGAACTTAATGAGAAAAGCACATCCAGAATTTTAAAAAGTAGTTTTTAAAAAGTAGTAGCTCCCCTTCTGCATGTGCATGTCAAGCACTGCACTTGCAAAACTGGAACCCAATTGCTGATCATAAGCTCAGAACAAACAGCAGCTGTCACCTATCAGTTCTGTTTGAAAGCACAGGGCAAACCTTGCCAAGGAACTTCCAACGGCAGAAAGTAAAGTGTATGTGAGAAGCCCTCATTCAGGAAAAGATAAGGCCTCACCACCATTTGCCCTGCATCTATATGCGATTGGCATCCACAGCTTTACAAAGAGGAGATGTGCTCCTGTCCCCAAATTATGTGGAGTTTAAAAATGCTGAAATGAATCAACTTGTATTAATTGAGAACTCCGGGACCTCTGTCAGTTACAACACATTACAAGTGTTACTGAACCCCAGCAAACTTACCTGCTGTTTGATGTGTTTGAACACTATCTACCTGAGGCAAAAGAGTCCCCTTATCTTCAAAGGCTAGAATTGGATTCAAAGGAATTTCGGGACTATTGCTTCCATCGTTGTTCATAGCATCCAGCCGGGATGGTTTAGAATCAACAGGCAAATTCATGATCTCTTCAAAGTTATCGTTCTGCATAGACATTCCATTTTCATTTGCGTTTTTTTCTGGATTCAGATTGCTGAAACAGAAACATAGAAACATTTTCCTTACATACTTTATCTAGAACAGAAATTTAGTCATCCTCAAAGCAACAGTACAAATAGAAGAGAAGTCGGCATCAATTCCAAGCATTCTTTTAGCCAGTGAAAACAAAACTATGCTTCCACCATAGCAGGAAAAACAGTTTTTGCAGCCAAGTACTTGGTATTCCTTCCCTCAAACAGATGGGATAGTAGTTACCTTTGGCTACATGATAGCCAGAAATACAGGGTGCTGTAGGACACCGCAGTCTGAGAAGCGACTGCAATGGGAAGCAGTAAGGAAACCCGTGCAGCAGCACCACTACCTGGAACCACCCACATAATGCAATTTACAGCATCTAACATCTTTTTCAGATCTCATAACCTTTGTTGTACCCTTCCTCTTATTGCAAATCAATGTAATTGCCATTGGATAAGATCACTGTAGTTTTTATTATTTCTTGGATCACCTCCTGCCACCAGTTCTGGAGCAGCCTCTTCGATATGCCACTTATCCAGAGGAAAAAACTCCTTTGTCAATGTAGTGATCCTATCAGTCCTTCCCCCCATACAGGCTCTTAGGGTTTATTTCTGAGGCACTACCCAGCTCCACACTTCTCCTGTTGATCATGTCCAAGCCGAAAGAGCCCTCTCCCAGAATGCTTCATGTCAATCTGCACTTTCATTTTCCATCTCCCACATGACAGAGATGCCTTGGGGGTGGGCTCCTACACATCTCCCCCAGTCGAGAGCAGCACAAGCACAGACACTGCAATTACATGGTCTCTCCCTGGATGATACCTGCTCATGTCTCACAGCCTGCTCCTCCCAACCCCTTTATTAGGTGCTGCATTGTCAAATCCTTCTGACTCTGCAGATGGCATGTCCTGTCCTGCCAGAGGGGAGAAAGTGAGGTGCTACTTCAGTGAACACGATGACAGTAATGGGACCATAAGCTCCTCAAGCCAGAGCAAGTACCCCACAAACACTCAAAAATCTTGTGATCTTTCACAGGTGCTTCTTAAGGCTCTCAGGAGTTAGATTCTGACAATCTTGGGTACCTATTCCCTATCTGGACTACATCACAACTTCAGGTTGTTTGGAAATGTTTCAGCCACAAAGGCTCGGATGTAATTTTCCTAGATTGAAACTTGGCTATCAATTTCCTCAGGCCATTTCTCAGCAGGTAGCTTGGTTTCTGTTGTGGTTTTAGTAGTGGGGAGGGGGCCATAAAGATGGCTTCCGTGAGAAGCTTCTGGAATTTTTCACTATTTGCAGCAGAGGCAATCTCTGATGGCTCTGAAGATGATGGACATGTCACTGGCCATGTCTGGGCCAATTAGAAGGGTTGGTTATGCCTCTGTGATGACATATTTAAGGAAAAATCAAAACAAAGTGTGCACGCAGCTGCCTTTAGTTAGAGAAGGAGGAGGATGTGAGAACATGTGAGGGAAAACAACATGGAGGCACCAAGGTCAGTGGAGAAGGAGGGGGAGGAGGTGCTCCAGGCGCTGGAGCTGCGATTCCTCTGCAGACCATGGTGAGCCCATGGTGATGGTGAGGCGGGGTGTCCCCCCTGCAGTCCATGGGATCCATGAGGGATGCACAGAGATCCACCTNCTGCAGTCCAGGTGGGAGACGCAGCTGGAGAGAGAGGGGCCCCCTGCTTCCATGCTGGAGCAGTTTGTCCTTGGAGGACTGCACCCCGTGGAAGACTAAAACCCATGCCATAGAAGTTCACAGAGAACTGTCTCTCATGGGAGGGACCCCATGGCAAAAGCAGAGGAAAAAAACTCCTCTCCCTAAGCAGGGGAAGAAGATCCTGGAGATGGACTGACCTGAACCCCCACACCCTGCTCCCCTCACACTGTTGGTGGGAGGGAGGGAGGGGTGGGGAGTGAAAAGAACGGTGTCTTTTAAAGGTTTCATTTTATTTCTCATATCCTCCTTCTAACTCTGGTAGCAATAAATTTCACTTTGCAATTTAAGTTGAGCCTGGTTTGTCCTTGGAGCGTTTTCTCCCGGTTCCTTATGTCAACTCATGGACCTTTAAGTTAATTCCCTGGGGTTTTTTTCCCCCCCTCTCCCTCCCTCCTCTGCCCAGCTGTGGCAGGGGAGGGAATGAGTGAGCGACTGCCGTGGGTGCCTGGCACTTAGCCAGGGTCAAAACCATGACACTTTCACAGGCTAATTTTCTCCTGACAGCACATTTACTAGTCTTAAAAAGAATCCTGCTTGTAATTGGCATACAGTATATTTTCATTTGCTGGCTTCTTTTTGTGTACAACTCTGCAAAAACAATTAAAGAAGTTACAGTATTCCCCAAGAAAACATTTATTGCTCTTTTGAAAGTGGCAATGCTTTATCCAAAGCCCAGATTTCTTGTGAGAATCACATGCTGGTGTTCATATCAAACCTTCCCAGTTTTTCAAACCATCACCAGTTCTTTTGCAGAATGGCACTCCACTTTTTTTTCATCTGTAGATATGCTGGGTGAATTTCAAAGTGAAAAATATGTTTCACTGCACTGAGTTTGAGAGCAGACACAGAATTGGCTGCCTGGGAGAGTTCTTAAGTCACATCACCCTTTTGTGCCAGAGATCCACATCTGTAAGATGAGGAGCAGAATCTGTGAAATGCTTTAGGACTATTAAAACCTGCTCTGTAATGTACAGTCATTAGGTTATTATTCACTAACTGGTATCCTATTAGTTATTTTATCCCCACCTACGGCCAATAACCATACCAGAGCTAGGATAACCTGCCAAGTTTGATGAATGGGGTAAGAAAGAAGAGGAAAGAGAGCAACTGCTCATTCACATAAATTAAACAGCATAGTAGTTCAAGGATTGGAGCAATGAAGAAGCCTCTTGCTTCTGCAAACAGAATTTTTCTACCCAATTTAGCAGCTGACTTCATGAATAGATATTCTTCATATTTCATATTTATTTGTCATTGCACTGCCAGTATTACACATGGAATTAGGCCAGGACTCATTCACACTTGAATGATGTCTTTGGAGACAGAGGAGTCTCTACAATCACAAAAGGGGGTACAGAAAAGGAAATCAGGACTATAAATACTCTAAATTTAGAAAATCTTCTAGATTCTATGCTGCTTGATTCACCTAATTACTAGAGGAGCACATTTAGACAAAACAAAGGGGAAAATATAACAGTGGAATTAATTTCCACTGGACATCTTAGAGGCCACAAGCTCAAAAGGAGATTAGATAAATTCCTAGGAGATTGGTATGCCCTCCAGCTTCTGGTAATTAGCAGCTTAGGGACTACTTGAGCTATGGTTGCATTTGGACCACAATGCTTAGCAACCTTTGATTGGCCAGAGGATCTCCTGGTAATTACCTTTTTTCTTTCCTTTACATTGTGGTACAGGCCATTAAAGCAAAGAACACAAAAAAATAAAAAAGGGGTTTTGACCTGCTACAGCTGTTCTTACTGTCTTATGTTACATTCTTAATGTTGTCTAAGTGTCTCATGCAACACCAGAGATATCCTTTTCAGGCATACAGTATTGCAGAAAGAACTGGATAATTTTGGCATTCTAACATATTCCATAAGTGTGCTTGTAGCAAGACACTTATGTAATAGAGAAAAAAAAAGTTGTCTGAGTTGCTCAGAGTGCATTTCCAAACATAACAGTCTTGCAAACATCTGAAGGACATCTCCATGGCAGCTGAAAAGCATCTCTGCATCTTCACATTTTGACCTGGACACATCAATATTAACAAGATAGACTGGAAGATGTTGAGAAAAGAGAAGCCAGTTTAACTAAAGCAACTGGAACATCCAAAAAATTTAAAATTACTGCAAATTGTATCTGTAGCCAAAACTCCATGTAGACACAGCCTGAAATTAGAATTTGAAGAGAATAAAAAGTAAAGAAAGAAGGCCAGAATTCAGTAAATCTGTTTCTGATTATTCATCAGAAATCAACACTGAACAGGAAAAAAATAAAATACAGATTTGCAGGCCTTTGAAAAATGCCTAAATATATTCACAGCTGCTATTTTTCATCTGAAGGACAATGTCAGTCACCTCATTTATTGAGAGGATTTTTGCGGAGGAGACATAGATAGACATTAGCAGCAAAATGGACCCCAGACTTTTGGATGATTTATTTAAATGGTGCTTATTTTTAATCCACTGAGACAACAGCACTGAAACTAGCCAGCAAAGAGGAGCTTCCTTTTCCAGGAGAAGATATGAAGGCAATCACCCAGACCAAGTGTATATTTCTGAGAACTGGTTATCTAACCTACCCAGACCCAACTCCATGCACACAGGATGGTGACACATGAGGTGAACTGCACTCACTGAGGCATTTTGCACTGCACTGTAAGCGTTTGCAATGAAAACAGCACAGAAAAGAGGAATTACAGAGTAGGTGCCATAAGGAAAGTACTGTCAACATAAACCACTGTACTGAAATAACTTTTCCTAAGAAGTAACAGACATGATCTATCTTGGGCAAAGAATTAGAGAATGGAGTACAAGCAACATCCTGCAAGCAGGCTGTGGATTAGGCAGCTGTAGGGTTCTGCATCACTCCGTGCCCTCACCCACACAAGGACATGACAGAAATTCCCCAGGTAACACCTTTCTAACTTCTGGTCAGAAAGCTCAGCACTCCTGCCCTTAAAGTACGATGAAGTCTTTTTCAGACAAAAGCCAAACCTTGCTGAGGGCTGGAGTGAGGTGCTCAATCAGGAGACAACCTGCACCCACTGCCCCTGTGTGTGCTGCCATGTCAGGTGTATCTGGATACCAGACGACCACAGCACACGAGATGCAGCAGCAGTGGCATTGGCACCTGTGGCTTTTACCGTGGGACAAAATCTATGGGACACCACCAAGTGCTTCAGGCTTCACCTTCCCAGTCACTGTGGATGTACCTCTGAACCAGACCCATTCTAACCTGGCACACCAGTTTTCCCTTCCACAACCTTACACGCACTTCCTACTTCAGTCAGTGTTCTTCCATGTCATGTATTCATTCTTCACTGTGGGCATTCTGAAGTTCCTTCTATGCAGATTATAATGGTACAGGACAGCACTCATTAGCATGGCACATTTTATATTTCAAACATCAAGGTGCTTGTAAGGCTGGGAATGATTAACATTTAATAGCTGCCCAAGACAATTATAAGGCAGGTCTGTGCAGCTTATCCAGTGTAGCTTGGTGTCACTGACAGAACTTCCCTCAGCAGGAGCATCCTCGTCAGCATGACAGCAGGCTAAGATCCCCCAGGCATATGGAGGGATCGAGAAAGGGCAAATTCCTCCTTCAATTAGTGCCAATCACACCCCGAAGCATACTGTCCATTACAGACTGTACAATGGCTTCCCACATTCAAGTTTTTCCATGCATATTCTGGCACTACCTGCATAAAACATGAAAGGACTGCAAGATTATTTGGCTTTCTGCATCACTAAAATTAAAATAACTGACAGCTCATGCTTATGTAACAGATGTCACTTGGTTCAATACTGAGGTTTCAAGCATTTCAACAATTTCTCAAAGTCTGAGTGACTTGCTTCATGGCTACAGAGAGCTCCCAATGTATAATATCTGCCTCCCCAAATACAACTTATGAGGAAGAAAGGTGGTTTTCTAAAATGCATAACCAAAGTGACTAGTCCTATATCTCAGACCAAGGACATATCTACAACAACACTTGCTAATACTTCAAGCAGTCCAGAAATCAAAACATCTAGGCTGAAAGCACAGCATTCATTATTACAAGTAAGAAAATAAGCAGTGCAAGCTCAGAGTGGGTTCTTAATTCAGGGAAAGGAACAGAAAAAAATTCCCTTTCCATTAAGTTTCAATTAATGTAATAATTATTGGAAAACACACATTGTGCCAAACATTGCAAAGAACATGCTCTATTTTTTAAATTTTTCTCTATCAGTTAGCAAAAATTGATTACTGCTACTTGAAATACGATAAAGTTCTTTTCAGAACATAGGAAAAGAAAAAGCAGGAAACAAGGTGGATCGAACAGCTGTCTCTTACTTGGTTAATGAACACATGGACCTGAATATAATTTATTACTCTAGTAACCCTCACCCTCCAATCACAGCTCCTGGCACTTGGCGATGTTTTACCTGTCCACAATTTCAGGGGGCTGGTGCGGAGGCGCTGCACGTGTGCAGGCGGCCAGAGTCCCGTTGTGTGGCGGCAGCACTGCGTGCTGGAGCTGGGGCCCTGCCGCAGGCTCCAACGGAGAGGCAGGGTTGGCTGCAGCAGGACAGAGAAAACAGGTGTTCATAAAACCAAGCAGCAGCATCTACCCAGTAGCGTAGGGTAAAATACTTTCTACAAAAGCCAGCATAGCCTAGGTGAGTTACAGTTCTAAAAAGCATACAGTTCCCACATCCCTCCCCTTGTCTCCACCCAACCCCATCTCCTTTGTCGAGTTTTTGGGCACACAAACTATTTTGCAGGTCCAAAGTAAATGCCACAGATTTCAAAGCCATAGCTTTGTGACCAAAAATAAACATTTTACAGTGATATGCACAATTCCAAAACATAAGCAAAAGAGGCTAATATCTGATAGAATATTATGCTGGCACTTTTCAAGTAGCAATTGAGAATGGAATAGAACAACACTGGGACATCACTAATTCCATACAACGGTATTTCTTGATTCCAGTAACTCAAAAGGAAATCAAGAAGAAAAAATCTCCATTGGGAAGGATACTTCTTTCAATAAGTACCAAATTACTACTCTAAAACATTGCAGAGAGCAATATGAAATGAGATTATCCGTGTCCCTCATGCTGAGACCACGTGATGCATGTTTCTGGCCTGCCTTGTGGTTTTCTTTTAAAGTACATCTACAGCCTTCTGTATTGTATCTAGAGTCGCTCTAATTCATATACAGGTCAGTAAGAGGAAGCAACTGCACCCCACCCTGCTAACATCTGCTACAGTAATTGCAAGGACACTTCAGTATTCATAGGCTTAGACACATTTATCTTCATTACCCAAAGCCTCATCTGATAAGCCCCTCCTTCAGCTGCTCTGTTTCACTGTACTCTTAATGTTTGGGCTGAAGGTTTCCATACTGAATGTCTTAGCGTGATCTTTGGCAAGTTTTTATATGGAAGATACTAGAAATAGAGGTTTCTGAGCTTCTACAAATGGAATAACAGGAAAATATATTTGCTTTCATATTTAAAAGGAAAAATCAGAAGCAAAAACTGTCTGCCTTGGAAATGCAAAACAATCTCCTATTGTGAAGCAGAGACCAAACAAATAACCAAAAAATGATGGATTTTTTCATTGTGTGATTTGGCCATTCCCAAAAAGGTCTCTTCAGGTTTCAGCAGTCTCTTCAGGTTTTGGCAAACAATAAGACATAAGAAAAAATTTTAAAAATGAGCTGTTTGCGGATAGTCAGAGGTCTGTTAAAGTGCAATATGGAAATTCATGTGGCTGGAATATGCCCATTAATCCATACCTTTAACTTAACGGCATATATAGATAATGCAAAGCCAAACAGTAGAGCAGCCCTGAGGCTGAGAGCAGTTTTCTCTTTCTTCAGTCACTCAAGGACTCCAGCCTTCCCTTGGGCCTGGGGAAATGGAGATCCAAAGTCTCCTCTGCCTTAGGAAACTGATAGAAAACTACTTGTCTTCTATCTCTAGAGGGAAAGCACTAGCCAAAGGTTATGGAGCCCTTTATAGTTTCAGGAATTATTTCAGTGGTTTGTAACACCTTCAACAGTGCCTGCAGACAAAGATGGCATCCCAGAGGAATCCTGTATTAGTCGCTCACAAACTTTTTGACCCAAGATAATATGTAAACAAATAACAAATAACAAACACATGTTATGAAATCTGTGTCAAAAGGCTTCCTGACAGTGCTCATCATAGTGTTCACTTTAAACATCAAGGAAAAAAGCCACCCATTAGTCACTGCTGCTGTCTTCTTTGTTACTCAACCCAAATACAAAGGAGAAAAAGATTAATGTCATTTAATATGTTATGTTACAATAGAAGAAGCCATTTGATAGCTTGATTTCAGTATCTTTAAATGGTGCTAATTCATGCCTGGTGATTGTTGAATATAAGCTACATTTTATTTTTCTTCCTTTATTATATATATTATAGTCTTATATAGAAGATTACCTAAAAAGAAATAAAGATAGAGGGAATGGAGTAGAAGGAAAGCATAAGAGTGGGGGTGTGACAAGAAGACTAAGCTTTTGTAGTAGCTCAATTTTGTAAAAAAAAAAAATAAAGACCAAGTGAATACGGCAGTAGGTGTGGAAGAAAGAAACCACAGGGAGATGTTTAGAACAATGAAAACTTTGTTTTGATGACTAAGAACAAATAATCTTTTAAGAAAATGGAGTAAATCTGCAACAATCACATCTGAAATAATATAAGAAAGAAACTGTAGAATCGGTTTCTTTTGTGATCTAAATCACAAAATAATTTCACTTTATAAATAATTAAACTTGTTAAGAAAATTCCTTTTGCTAAATACCAATGTGATAAAGTTGCTAAAACATTGGACTCATTTAGTAATGGCTAACTACCTATACAGAAAGGCTAAATACTTAATGTCTCCTAAGATTTCATTTCTACTCCTCTCATAGTTTTCTTTACCGCAATTAGTGTGCCAAGTTTCAGAACTGTTTCTCAAATCATTGTGCTCAGTAGGCATTTATTCATCTGTTCTGCTCAAGACACAGTTAAACACAATACCTGCTTCTCCAGTAATATTTGCCTTTGATATATGTCCATTTTGCTGGTCATTGGATTTCTACAAAGGAAGCACAGTTTTGTAAATTAAAAATGGCACTAGGGAAAAAAACAGATATGTGTTTAATATTTACACATGTTAAGTAGCAGCACTGACCTTATCTACAGCTTCTACACGCCTAGTTCTCTTCATGATTTCCTCAAGCCTCTGCAATGAAATGTAAAGGGGTAAAATTATGTTTGCTGGCACTAATTTGAATATCTTTCTCCCAAACCACAACTGCTTGTCATTTATCAGCTGTATCTGTTTACTGTAAAAAAGATGAATTATTTATTACTGTTGGCAATACTCCCTCCATTGTCACACCAGGGCCAATGAGGACTGCAGCCTTTCTGTGAGAGCACATTTATATCATGGGTGACTTCTTACTGCTGAGGTGGAAACAGACTGCTAAAGCAAAACCAATCACAGTTTATCTGCATGGACCGGGTTACCTTCTTCCTTTCCAAGCGCTCCTGCTCTTCTCTTTGGAAGTGCTTTTCACGTTCTAATCGAATCCGCTCGGCCTCTTCCCGCAGGCGAGCTTCCTCTTCTTTCTATGTTGGTGGTAAAAGAAAGAAAAGTGAGGAATAATTGACTATCTAAGGACAGTTTTATACTCTATGCTTAATTACGCATATCTACAATACCCTGAAAAGACACTTTTGGGGTTTACGAGTCACCAAAAATCTTTTCAGACGGAATTGCACATTCCTTGATTAATCTCCATGTTTCACATAGCATTAAGAGAGTGTAACTAAACAATGGACATCATGTTTGGTTCTGTGCCCATTCCAGAACACACCAGATGACAAATAAGGAATAAATTTGCTAGCCTTCAGCATTAAAACAGCAGCCAGGAAAGTATTAGAGAGACCAATATTTTGTATGGTGGATGTTTTTGAGATGAAAACAAAAGCAGTAGAACGTTTTCTTTGGCCAACAGAGTAACTATTTAAGGAGACCAAGGGAAAACAGCCACAGGCCCATTTGCACAAACTTTCCATTCCTGCTTTTTTAATGAAATGCAAAATTTGTCTGGAATATACTGTAGAGAGGCCTTGCTCCCTGACCATTACATTGTTGTATGATGAAACTACTACAACATATCATTCGCTGCATCTGTAACATCCAAAAAAAGCCTTGACCATGTGCTATCTCTGAGTGCTCAACTGAGTTAAGCCTCAGTTTAACATTTCAAAGAAGGTAGCACACATCTTCTGAAAAAGACTGGAGTTTCTCAGCCATATTCACTAACACAGTCCTTGAAACATTTATTATCAGAAGCATACATTTATACACCAGAAGAAAGCCTCGTATCTGCAAGGTAAACAGTGTTGGACTGTGGAAGAATAAAGCGCATGCAAGAAGTAAGAGGACACGTGAGACGAGAAGAATCCTATCCAGAATGCTTGCCACAGCCTCTCCTGAAGTCAGAAAACCAACATTAGGCCCATCAAAAATGAAAGCACCAGAAAAACTTAATTTTCATTTATTTACTCTTATGTCTTTTGACTAGCTACTCTGATTTCAGGAGGACTACTCCTGGTAAGGGTTCTCCTTGGTTTGATTAAACCTACCCCTTCCCACCAGCCCCCCACAAAAGCAGTATTTGGCATAGGATTAGAACTCAGCAGTACTATATCTCCAACACAGTGAAGAGTTATCTTTGCATCTGGACTTTCTATAATTGTTGGGACAAAGAATTCTATGGTATAACAGCATTTATCAAAATTCCCCAATAAAACACTATTGATTTTTTCATGACAACTTATGAGGAATAAGAAAGGATTTGTTCTAAATATATGGTAAAGGGAGAGGAAAAAACACCAAACCAAAACGCAACTCCCTACCACATGTTTTTGTCAAGTAAAAATAGCTCCACTCTTTGAACTACTCCATGGAATGAACTCTGACCCAACACTTTTCAGATAGCATTTAAATTTTAGATAGTGCTCTAATTTGGGTGCTGTGTAAGAGGTGCTGCTTCACCCACTTTGCTGCCAGCAAGACTGGCCCAGAAATTCCAAGAGGGAAGCATACTTGTTTCTGAATGCGCTCCATCTCTTCTTTCTCCTTCTGCTCTCTCTCTTCTGCCTGGCGGCGCAGCCGTTCCTCCTTTTCCCGCTCCTCTGCATCTTTCCTTTGTTTTTCTGCTTCTTGTCTGCGAGCCTCCTCCTCTTCTCGACGAGCTCTTTCTTCAGCTATCCTCTGTGACAACTCTTCTTTCTTTTGTCTGCAGTCATTAAATAAGCGTAAGAAAAATGGGTAATAAAAGTTGGGAGAAAAGCCAAACCATCAGATTCCTGACCCAGCACTGCTATCCCAACTGGATAAAGGGTGCACTGCTGTCTTATCCCTAAGTTGTCTGTTCTGCTTCCCATAGGAGCCAAACATTGTTGCAGAATAGATGAAAGAAAGTGAGCATGGAACGGCTTGTGGCCAAGGAGATGAGGAAACAGCATAGTCAGTTAGTTTAAGGATGTAAACCGAAGGACACTGTGTCCTTGACGAGGATGCTTGTAGTTAGGCAAGAATGCAGAAGGAGGATGGGAAACGAGAAAGTTGGCAGCAGCAAAGAGAAACAAAAGGGAGGGAGGTTGACTTGCAAAAGCACACCAATAGCACGCTTGGGTTACAGAATATGGATGAGCACATTATAGAACTTATAAAAAGGCATGTAACTGATCAATAAACAAAGCTCCTTGCTAACTCATACTGAGTCGTCTGAGTTATCCCTCCGCAACAAAACATGAAGCCCAATGGAATATAAAAATCTTTGCAACGCAATACCAATACTTCTCCAGCATACATGTGCCTGATCTATGACTTGCATACTTTCTGAATCAGAAATAGTTTATTTGATTTGTGTATTTTGCAAAAAACTCCTTTCTGCTATGTCATATAATCATGTTTTGAAACAGTATGCATTTCTGGCTACCATTTCACCTCATGGCAATGATTTCTTGATTAAAAAAAATACCTAATTCTGCTGATTTCTGAAGGTTATCTCCTAACCTTACCAATGGCTCCTCATCCTTTTATTATGGAATGAGTAACTTTTCCCCTTCACCTTTGATGTTTCCCAAATTATTCAGGAAGTTTTAGCCTATTTAGGACTCAGAACTAGAGGGCAGATGGTCTTCCCAGCTGAAGAATCCTCAACTGTTTAGTAGATTGAGGAATGTTTTAGTAGATGGGAACTGTTTTGTATTTGTGATCTTCCTTGATGTCTGTCCGCACTTATTTTTCCAGTTTTACTAATTTTACTATCTCAAAAAATATAAAACTCAATATTCAAAATGTAGATTTATCTTGATTAGTTCAGAATGACATTTTCTTTTTGTTCTTGTTTTCTATTAACTTGTAACAGTTCATTTATTTTGTCGACCATGGCTCACCTGATACTTTCATATATTCAACTCCAAACAAGATCTCTTCCCTCAGAAATAATTCACCCAGAGACGAGTACCGCAGGAGTCAAGTTAGGATTATCTCCTATACACATTCCTTTGTGCTTATCAGTACAGCAATTCAGCTTCCATTTTGTATCTCGGTAACATAAGATGTGTCTCAACCTGTTCACAACTGACTTATCTCACTGAAGACCAACATCATCTCACTGGCTTCAACTCCTTTCAAGTTCTTTTATGATGACACTGCACAGACACTGGAAACTCCGTTCACTGCGAAAGCTGATTATTCTTTACTTTTTATTTTTGATCTTTCAGTCTTAGTATTTATTCACTGTATTACTCTTATGCCACAGCAGCTTTTCTTCTTTAAAACTCTTTTGGAGAAGGTGAACCTTTTGGAAAACAAGGCTATTTTAACTGATTCTGCCTTACGTCTGGCAGCAAAGTGGTTAAAGAAGTCCAACAAATTCCAGAGGCATGGCAGCCCTCTAAAAAGGCACTCAACTTGTGCTGTAGCCACACTCATAAGTATCCAGATGGGCTACTCATTTGAAAGTGAGATGCAACATCAATTACCCTCCAAAACTGTTGGGGGGGTGTGGGTGTTGTCTTTATTTTAAATGAGAAAACAAAGAGGTTTAAGTCATTAGATACCTAAAGCACCACCCAGGACAGAGATCTTACAACTCAAAGTAAGACACTTTGTGCCAATCACAAAGTTGAAAACAGCCATGCAGAGCTCTCTAGCTAGGACAAGCAAGTACAGCTTTGTTAACCTCTGAGGAAACAATGAATCACCCCTGCAAGGATCTGCCCTCTCCTCCTGTCCTGTTTTAAAGCATTACTTAGAATAAGTTTTAACCCTACAGATCTATTTAGGTATATTATTGCATCAACTGAAAAACCTAACAGGAAAATATGGGTTTGGGGAGGAACTTGTGCCTCCTGCACTTCAGTGCTTGCTTCATATATAACAATATAACAGCAAAATGCACACAAGAAGCTGCTAAAAAAGTATCTTCTCTACTGCAGAGGCCTAGAATTACCTTTCAAGCTCTTCTCTCTCCCTCCTTTCCTGCTCCTCCCGTTCCCGCTGCTCACGGGCAAGGCGCCTCTTTTCAGTCAGCAGCCTTGTTGCTTCTTCAGGGTCAGTTGTACCTGCAGAGGGCTTAGGGGGTGCTGGGGCTGGAGAAAGAGCTGGTGGAGCAGGAGGAAGGGATGGGCTGGCTGCTGAAAGAGATGGGAAAGAAAATTAGTTTGTACAGACACATTAGTCAAGACGTCACTCTCTTGAAAGGAAAAGAAAATACTTCTAAATGCACTGCAAAGTATTTTCAAGGTTATGCATTTTATTAAATGATTCAGAGGAGGAAGATGTTTCTAGATGCAGAGGTTCATATACTTTCAGGGATGTTTGGTTTTACAGGGTGTGTGAAAGCAGCTGCAGCTGAAAGGGTAAGTCAAGTTTTCTGTCAGAACAAGTGCTGACAGGTGCTTAACAGGAGTTACGCTGACTCAGCATGTCCCTATCACCACATTTCTTAAGCCTGCCCAATTCTGTTTGAAGAGCAGAAATGAAACATTGTAAAATTGTATTTCCTTCTGTCTGATCATCTACATCTGAAGATCAGAGCCAAACCTTTTGGTGACAGTCACTTTTGGTGACTTGGTGATCTCAAACATCAACTGTCTGAAGTGATCTGTATCAAGAGTAGGACTCCAGCTATCACTGGTTTTGCAGCTGCTCCAACCTGAGGCAACTTATGGGACACAGCTTTTTTAATTCTGCCACTATTGGTGAACTGTGGCTCCTGTTCAAATCTCAGCAGTGCCTTTGTATCAATTCTTTACTCAGGGCCAGCTTTGTCCACATGGCAGAGAAGATATTACAGGTTTTTTTCAAGTGAAAGACTAGTTCATATTTCTGTCAGTTTGCATGGCATTCTCTAGCACACGTACAGAGTGACTCATCACCTTTTCTTTAGACACCAGTGACCATTACCAACACACAAGCTAACTTAGGGAAGCATTCCCAGAGTAATCCCATGTGGTAATGCAGACAAGCATGGAGAGGGAAGACTGAACTGTCAATGAAATCAGATTCTGACCCTAGGAATATATATGTAAAATAAATCACAAGGAACAGCAAGGAGATGATTTTAAATCTGCATTTCTAACCACCCACTGGGATGTGGCAATTTTCCTCACCTCACTAACAACTTCCAAAGAGGGCTTTCCTCCCTGATTGTCCGCCTCCTATACCTCATCATGTAAACAAACATAAATTCAGTTCCTTTCTGTGCTGAATTCCCATCTGCTGACCTCTTCACTCTCCTCTTCTGTCAGCTAAAAACTACAGAGGTCTTTCTATAACTGCTTCAGGGCTTTCACCATGAATTCAAATTATACTTCTACACCAGTAATTCAAAGAGTGCCAGGGCGTGTTCTCTAGCCTTGAGGTGAGCTGGCACAGTTTAGCACAACACAATGGAGCACTGTTCTCTCACGTTACCAAAACAGGTATTCAGTCCAACCCCAGGGAACAGTCCTGACCTGGGCTAACCTCTAAGATGTACCTGGGAACTCAGAAAATTCTGGGATGTTGAAATACAAAAAGGTAAGCAATTTGATCACTCTAAATCTTGGGAGCCTTTCAGAGCCATGCTCTTAGTAGCCTTGGGGACAGAAGGTAAGAAAATGAGAGGTTGCAATTACAGCCTGGATCAGAAACATACCAGAGAACCTTTGTAATTGTAAACGGGATAAATGACAGAGTTCCTGCACCTCAGCCCTTTTTAATTTACTAGCATGGGCCAAGGCAGGGCTGTTGCTTTGAAGGGAGCACAGCTTTGTGCTGCTTGGGGCTCGCTTCTTGCCTCAGGCGCTGAACTTGGCAGCATAACAAGTAGCTTAATGCACACCTGCCCTGCTGTCAGAAAAGATAACACCCAAAAGACATTTAAAGCTTCATTGGTATTAGTAAAGTTGCGTGAGCTTTGCCTGCAAAAGCTTGAACAGCTTCATCAGCAATTGCTACCTGCTGACCTCCCAGCTTCTGTGAACACAGAGCCAGCAGGCCGCTCAGCCAGACCAGTGAAAGGCCACTGCTGTTACCTGTAGGGAATGACCTGTATTCACCTGCAACAGTCCCAGGAGAGTCAGCAACATTACTCTAGCCCCAGTGCTGTACTTGCACCTCTCTAGATTCTTGAATTCAACCAGTAACTAAGTTTTGGCAGCTGAGGCCTCCATCGGCAGTACAAAGGCATCCTATGACCCCACATATAAAATGCTCTGCCTGAGGTCTCCGTCTTTGGTCCCAACCACTTCCTTCTTGGCTTTGGGAAGAGACATTCAATTTGAAGGGCTGCTCACCACTTTGACTATAGTATCCTCCTCTTTAATTTGTCTCCACTTTATATTCTTGTTTGTATTCTTTGCTGTGAATTCAATCTGCTTGACTTTTGAAGACCTTTATCACACGTAACCTGTTTCAATACTGAGACCTCATCACAAACTCAAATATTGACTGATGCTGCAAAGAAGAGGAGTCTCTCTTCCTCCTGAACTAAACAGTCAAACAAGCATGACAGTTTCTCTGGTCTGCACCTTGTACTGGGGTACTACAACTTGTAAACACTTGCAAAGTTATCTCAGTGGTATCCCTGAAATAATTTTAAAAGGAAGCTTTCTCCTCAAAAGGAAGCCGGCAAAAGATGGCAATTAAATCTCCTTTACATGCCCATGGCCAACAGATACATCCATTCAGTATTGTAAATATCTAGCTTTTTGTGGGGTTGCACCTTGTGTGGTAGGACCTGGGTATCAGACAGGAATTACAGTAACAGAACTTAATAGAACATACAAAATCAATTCACATGAGGTTTCCTCACAGAACAACCCCAAACTGCACCTGCTGCAGTTAATTGCAAGATTACCAATTCTTAAAACTGTTATCCGAAAGATAACTACAGGGGAGTCTACAAATTTTAAATTCAGAATCCTAACTAACCCAACTTGTGTGTATCCCAGTGGTCACAATGGACTTTCTATCTCATCTGCAAGAATCAGTTTATGCAATATTTAGAATGAACTAAAACATCTGCTGGAACAAACCTTTATTTTTTCATTTTCAGATTTACCTTTTGCCCTTTCTACACTTTACAATCATTATTTTGCTTTTTTTTGCGTACATTCTTTTCTGCATTGCTGCTTTTCAGGGTTGATAGGGTTTGGTGTGGGTTTTTTGTTTGTTTGGTAATTATTTTTAATAACTCATTTCCCCTTAAAAATTCTCCCTGTTCCTTTTTACTCTTCTCCTTGGTTCTTTGCATTCCACTTTATTCTGCTAATCTCTCCTGTGATATGGTCCTCTTGCAATATTATACATAAGGCAGCAGTGTTATCAGCACAAGTGCACGGTGTCTAGCAGAGCTGGACATTCCCACTGCTCACACTACCTTGTGTAGTGGCTTCCTGTACCACTAAGTCTTCAGATCATTATTATTCTACTGCAATAGTTTGTAAAGAAGCTATGTTATAATATGGGGGACAAAATTCCAGTCCAAAAAGGCAGGGAAGAGGGTTGTGAAGCCACACTGTGTGAGGAAGCTTGGCATGTTGTTTTGCCTTAGAAGCAGGAGGGCTTCAACCTGCTCACAACTTCCTCATAATGAACACACATCTGCAAGAGTGTTGTGAAGAATTCTGATTAACCTTTGACAGAAAACTAGTGAAAGCTACATCATTTCAGAGGAAGGGAAGGAAAAATATGAGTCTCTAACACATTCCTTATCCTAAAGCAGGATGTCTCCTTACCTTGAGTTAGCTCTGCTTGGACGGGGAGCTGTTCCTGACTTGTGGGTTCTCCAGCACCTGCTGAAGTTCCTTTACTCTCTTCTGTCCTTGCCTCATTGGCCTTTTCAGCCTCCTTTTCTGGTCTTTTCTTCTCACCCTCTGGTTTGATCTCTTTTTTGACTGGTCGGATGTTGCCAGGAGAGGGAGGACGTGTCTGAGCAGAGGAAACTTTGGAGGAGCCAGGTGGGGAAGTTATCTGCTTGGGTGTGCCAGGCAAAAAAGGCAAAGACTTTGACGCATGCCTGTGTAATCAAAGAGTGACAATGCTGGTTTCCACCCATGTATCACTTCTATAACCACAGCAGCTAAAAATAAAACCACTTCTCTGTTTCTCTATCAAGCAGGACTGCTGGCACAACTGATTTGCTTTCATGCAAAATGCCTCTCTGCAGCTCTCCAGATGTGTGAGCACTGAGCCCAGCCAGAAAGGAAGGAACCAACCATTTTCCTGTCCCTTCCCCTTCTCCAGAGCAGCAGCAAGATTTTTTTAAAAGCAGGACTATCTTTCCTTTTTGCAGAGAGAAAACATCTACATCATCAAATAAGTTGGCCTTGTTTCACGTTTAATTAATAGAACAATCAGAGCTGCCTATAGCTCATGTCCAGCTGAGCGTGTACTTGACTTACCAGACTGGAGAGGGAGCTGATGATCTAGCTTTGAGGCTGGAAGTAAAATGACCTCCTTTAAAGCTGGCCGAGAAGCTGGATGACAAATGGTCTCTCTCCTTTTCTCTTTTGTCAGTCTATAGCTCAGCAAACAAAAAGACAAAGTCAAGCCAGAGATCACACAGCTAAAGAAAGCAAAGCAAACTCAGTTAAGGATGAGGAGTTGGGGGACTGAGGAAAAAGCAGTGCTGAGTCAGTGACTTTTGCAGCTTGTTTAACAAGTTCATTAATGTAGCTCCTGTAACCTGACACCATCTTTGGCAGGAGATACGCATTTGACAACAAGAATCCTTCTTAATCATTCTCTACTGTCCTAAGATGCAATGGGCTAATGTGCAGAGGTTTATTTTCACACAGGCAAGAAATTACCTTTTATAGTTTGATCTTTGCTGATTGTCACAGAGTACCTTCCACTACTTCCCATAAACACAGAATTTCATTTGAAGAAAAGGCAAAACAAACTCCCCCTGCCCTCGGCTCATAGTTGGCCACAGTCTTTCTATACAGCACAACATTTCGGGTTCATGCTTACAAGTGAACACCACAGATGTCCTCAAAGCTCTCAAATATGGTACACCAGTTATCCCATTCTTTCTTTTCTTGGATGATTTTACAGCACATACTTTTTGCCATTGGTCCTTATACATGACAGTGATTTACTTTTTTATTCTTTATTTTTAAAAAATAAAACCCTAAATTGAGAAACATTTCTAATAATACAAACCAGAGCTATAAAAGAACTACAGGTTTAAGAGAATATATCAGAATTTAGGCATCTATATACTTCCCCTGTTTAAGTATAGATTAAAAACGTCATGGTTTTGGAATAATGAGCTCAGACTCCGGGAGCCTGAAGAATGGGAATACTGGAAAGCACACTGAACTGCCACTCAGCCAACATGATGCAGAGGCTGCTCCTCACCACCTTGGCTGGGGCTTAAACACAACCCCTGCAGCAGGTGTACCATGAGGCTTGAGAGCCTCACCAGCTTAAAGCTGTGAAATTCTTGTCCCCTGAACTGAACACCAGGTTAACAAGTGGAAAAGAAAGACTGAAAACTACTTCATGAGCACATGATGTGCTGAGTTATCAAAGCAAACACCACGAGAATAAATGCATTACAATGAACATGAGTTTTGGCTTGCTAGCAGTAACTCTCTATTGGATCTGCTTTATTAGTACTGAAAGCAGAGCATCAGAAATTTTTTCTTCAGATCAGTAAATTAAAAAGCTGAATTCATACAGAAGTTTGTGGAAGAATAAAAGATTGTCCACATCATACAGGCTACTGGAAACAGCTCTTAACTCACTCATTTTATATTCACAACATTTTTACATTACCTCCTCTACCAAAACATAACAACCTTTATTCTTTTTAATTCAGGGGAAAGAAAAGCCAAACCCCAAGCCACTTGCAATGAAAAAGACTCAATAGGAGGAACCAATAGGATGGGAGACTGCAATACTCTATGCACATGCTACAAAATTTCTCAGGAGATATATCCCAACGCTATGCCTTAGCTTAAACTTCAGCGTACTACCTTCTGCCTGAAAGATTAAGTACTGGCTATAACTCATGCCACTTTGGTTAACATTGCTTCCAACAAGGATGTCAATAGCAGCACTGCCTCTTGACCTTCTGCCCATCAGGCGGAACAAAAATGCAAACACCTCTTTCACAATCTTTTGCAGAGATGATTTCAACTCTTCATGCACTCTAAACTAACTCAGGTTGTAAAGTACAAGGAAAAATATAACTGCTCAGGTTCAGCAAATGAATCTGAACTGGATCTGACTTTATCCCATTGGCTTGGAGCACAGTCAACACATGTTTATTCTATTGTTGTGATTTTCCTAAAAGGTCAGATCATACAGTACGGCTACTAAATCATTCAGAATGAACAGTGATCTGTGGAAAGCCTTGCTCATAAACCATGCTCCTAAACCAAATTCTTCCTTCCCAATGAGGAAAGGTTTACTAGCCTGGTCTCCTAAGAAAGTACAGATGAAGTGACAGTGCTCTGTTCACTTGTGTATAGAGACACGTGAGTGCATGCATTCCCCCCCTCTTTATGCTAGGGGCTCAGCTAAATTTGCTAGAAGCCTCAGAAGACATGAATTTCTGGAAGCTTTGTGAAAACAGCCTAGTGGGAAAACAAGTTCCCCACTGAGGGAAAAGTGGCAACACCACTTTGGGCCTTAGAAGGCAGCAAAGAATCTACTTGAGAGCAGGGTACTGCGACTGCCTCTGTGCCTTGCAAGAAGCTAAGGCATCCACCCTGCAAATGCGGGTATTTGGAAAACATGAGTGTTTTTCCACATAGATTCTTGGGTGCATAACCAGGCTGTGCCCCCACATAAGGTAGCAAGTTTCAGTTACAATCCAGCCAACTCTGACACAAACTGGGGAGGGTGGGGACAGTGCAGGGGGGAGGAAGCATCCCTGCAGCTATTCCAGTCCTAACAAGCAGCGCAGTCAGGTGGCCATGGCATGGGACACCAAGCACACACACAGTTGCCAAGCTTACCCCTGCAAGGTGCGTTGTTCTCCGACGTCCCACAGCATCAGTGGAAGCGTAAAGTTTTGCTCGTTCTCCTGAATTCCTACAGTTCATGGCCTTGTAGGACAGAGGGCTGAGGGGGCTGCAAGATGCTGAACGGGGACAAACGGGGATAACTACGGTGTTGGTTGGTTTTGTTATTTATTAGTTTTAATTATAGAGAAGCATTGGAGAATTGACAGAGGAAAGCCCGCAGGAACAGAGACGACCGAGAAAGACAGAAGAGAAAGAAGGTATTAATACATAGAGAAATGACTAATTATCAAGCCAGAACCATCAGCTGACATATTAGCTTGGCAACACACACAGTAAGGATGCAAGTTCAATAGGTGCTCACGCACTTTTCCATTATAAACAAATAATTTATTTTTTAAAAATTAGAAGTATGCGATCGTACTGGGTAGTAGATAGCATCAATGTTTTCCAGCTAAGTTTTTGTACAACTGGTGGTTCTGAAAAAGCAGTAGAAACAATGGCTGGTCTGACAGATTAGCTTAGTACATGCATTGAAATGAGTTTCAATTACATTCAGAATAGAAAACACGCAAACTAAAATCAGAATGCCTACGAATTGCATTGGAAGTGAAGAAAAGTTAGAGGAGACATACACACAAAGATCAAAACCTATTAACAATACAAACCAGTTTAAACTAGGAAATCAATGAAACTGCTGTCTACACTTTTTAGCAAGTGATTTGTTTTTAAAAATTCTTCTTTTAGGAATATTTTAGCCCATCATATTTCTTGATACTGCTAGAATAACAACTTACTCAAACACATTCTTGAAAGCAAACTCTTTTTCACATTAAAAAAAAAGCAGGCTGACAACAACAAATCAGCTTGGAAATTAGTATTTCAGTAACCAGGATGGCAGCTTTTGTTGGTTTGCACAAAGAAAAGGACTATTACCAAAAGACCTGACAATAGCAGGTATCACATATACAGTGCTCTGATTTTATCTTCAAAGAGAATTTTAACTGCAAAACATATCATGGGAAACTTCTTGTAGCAAAGTGTTCTTCGACTTTCTCTTGATTTAACTGAAGGAGAAGATTGGGAAAAAGTGTGTTATTACTGCAGAGTTTTATTTGTCTGCTCTTATTTGTCTCTTCTGGTCATTTAACTGAGTCTTAGCACAAATATCCACCATGTTACTTGGGGAAAAAATAAATGCTATATACAGTATCTTTCCTATTCTTTTTTTTTTTTCATGTCAAAGAAATTTACATCCTCTATTTTCTTAGTAAAAAACCCCAAACCAAATTAAACCAATATTTTTGCTTGTATATCCCTTTCTGAGCACACTTGAAAGAATGCAGTTTCACACACAGATGATTCTTCTGGTCTTACTAAAGTACAGCTGCTGTTACAGGAAGAGCTCTTAGACTTAACAGTACTAATGCTGCAAATTCTCCTGCACCAAGAGATTAACATTATGAATAAAGATTCTCATGTAAATGTTACAGCAATGGCACTAATGCTTGCCTTATAGTTTATAGGGATTTATGTTTAATGAGGAATTTTGACTAACTGAAAAACAAGCAGGAAACAAGAAAACGGATTTTTTGTCTGTGTTTTTATTTTGGTTGAGGGTATCTAAACCAGATACAAGGAAGTGGCACAATGTATGTTTTACACCACTTACAATTTATGAGGCTCCTGCTCTGTGATTTAATTCCCCTTCTGCATGCTGATTATCTGAAGTTACCACCAAGGATGACATCACAAGTATTAAAAGACAAACAGTTCATTTTAATTTGTGATGTTGCCAAACAATGCTTTAGGCAGCACTTCCAATAATTCATGTAGTAACAGGATTACATTTGTTCAGAGGAGCTTTATAAAAGCTATTTAAAAAACACTTTGGTTTTGAAGGATTTATTTCAAAAAAGATCCAGACATACTCTTATGCTGGATGCCCCTAATAGCTCGCTTAAAATTTAAGGACATTAATCCATATTTAAGTCAGTTTGGATTTTTTACATTGCCATTTATTTTTACAGCCAAAGGGCAGGCTAATTTTCTGGGGAATAATGGCAGGCTGGGATGAGTGGAGTGCTCAGAGCACAGCTGTAAGCCACTGCCATCACCCGATCATTAATCTCCAGGAAGCATCCTGTATGAAGGGGCTGAAACTATTGCTCCTAGAGAATAATACCTGGAAAACAATGAGTAGATGGATTATTCTTCTGAGTGGTGTAGTTCTAGTTAGCACAGGGAAGGCATTTCAGGGAATTGCTTTAGACTGAACAGACAAATCAGTCTTTCCTGCTACTTGTAGCCTTTCTCAATATTCCATTCAGTTTAGAGTTTGTTGTGCAGTATAAACAACAGCAGTCATGAAAAGCTTCATGCTTTGTCCAGGAAGGCAACCACTTACACACTACCTTCTCAACCATTCCCTAATGAAGAGCTGAATTTCCAGTATCCTGCTTGGTAGGTGACATTAAATATTAATTGTACAAGCTATTATTTATGAAGAGTAAAAAAAATTCTGTGCTTGTTAATTCTACTATTTGTGGAATATGATCCACATTTTTGCTCCTACAGCACTACCCCTGTGGAAATGTACCACAACCTAATTAGTTATAAGAGTTCTTAAGTGAAAGCTTCTTTAAAAGTAATCTTAGCAGATCTCTGTTCCTTCTTACCTTCTATGTTCTTTAATTAGAATAAAAATCCTGTCCACATCAGACAAGAAAGACTTGCCTAGATTTACAATAATATATTGCTGCACGTGCTGAGTATGTCATGGTAAACTTCCCAGTGGATAATTATAAAACATCCTATTATAAAACATCCTGTGATAAAAGAAGAGGCAGCTGTCACCTGCCTAAAATACATGATAAGCAAGTATGTCCTGGTTGTCTTTGGAATACAGTTTTGCCTAGGCCTCCAATTACCACCTAGCAATATCATCACACTTCTGCACACTAATTTTCCCCTCAGTAAGTACCATCAGGGAGCTGTTCTGAGATTGGCAGACAACTTTACAATTATTATAGCCTCACTAAACCTGCACACTTAACTTCACATGTATTAAATGCACAGTAGCCAGGGCCGATCTTTATACAAGTCTAACTTTCTCAGTGTGGAAAGTGCTGTGGTAGGGGCTGAAACTCCTTTGCAGCAAGTAGCTCACAGCTTTAGCAGTGAATGTGTTCAATCAGCTCTTTCCAACAATGTGTGCATGTCTTTAAGCAGCCGTGGTCAGTGTGATGTTGTTGCCTTGCATGTTTTGTATTTATTTGTTGCACTGATTAAGAGCCAAAAATAAGTCCGAGATGGTAGGAGAAAGAGAAAGAGGTATAGCAAACAACTGTACAAAGAAGCTTTCATGCTGTCATGACACTAATCATGGATCCTCAAGTTCATTCTGGGATGCTACCATACACTCATAATTAGATCAATGTCTTTACAACATCCGGCAGGGAATCTGGAAAAATAAGTGTCTGAGACATGAAGCCTCTGTCCTTATAGGATTACCTGCATCTCCAGACAATGCAGCTGTGCTTTTACTCCGAGCCAGGAATGAGTGAGTGGGCGTCAGGAGCCTGCTAACAATGCTGCTCTCCCAGGGACTGAGCTGAAGACGTCGAGCTGAACATGCACCAGACAAGCAAGATGTTAGATTGATCACTCCACAAATAACAACATGCTGCAGGAGTATTAGTACTACTTCCTCACTACTGCATACCATGAAAATCTTGAAACTGTCCACAATACTTTGGTGTTTTGCATTTTATTACTCCATTTTAGCAGAACAATTCCTATAGAAACATGTACATCTCAACATTTAATTTCTGTTACTGCCTGTGGCATTATGGCAAATTGTTACCAAATTAATACAGGTATTTTGCACATCTGCCACGTTCCATGTTAGGATAATTTCCCTACGAGGAGAACAGTTGCCACTCCTAAATACAGAGTTCAGAGTTTGTGTCCCAAACTCTTCCAGCACATAAGATATATAGTCTTCCAGTTACACTAAGACACCTTCCAAAGTTTTCCAGCCTGCCTAGAAGAACCAAAGAAGGTTGCTTACTGCTATCTAGAGAATTGTGTTAATGAGGTTTTATCAAAGTATTGCAAAAGGATAGTGTGCCTCAACTGCAGGTACCAAGTTCGGCAGCTACAGTTGTCCCAGTAATACGTGAAGCCACAGAAAACAGTAAATATATTTGATCATTAATTCTCTGTCCAAAGATCCTGCTAATGATCACTTTCCATGTAGAACAGTAAAAAGAATCAACTTTTTGTATCATTGCTCTGTTTTGAAAATGCACTACATGTTAACCTGGCTGCAATCACACTGTTGCTTTGTTTTTTCCAGTGTTGTCTACTGCAAACAGAGCTTGTCAACTTAGCCCTTTTATCTCGTAAATTTTCTTTACTTTTTTTTAAATACTAATGAAACATTTACCATGGTGAAGCATTAACCAGAAGAACCCTATAAATTACTTTCTGTATTGAATTGGGTATTTCCTTGATATTCCAATGCAACAAATAGTTTTACAATGAGCATCATAAGCCAAAACATTCAGCTAGTTCCCAAAGTAGTTCATTATATTAGGTTTACACTATAGCAATAATCTTGATATTACAAGTGAAATCAGGTCTTCTTACATCTCAGCATTCATTTGCCTTAGTTTAGAGTTTGCAGCAACAAAACTTGCAGCTTGAATTTGAGGCTCAATCTCTATAACATTCATTAAAGTGACTGGCTATAATAAACTTGACATTCATTTGCATTTTTAAAGGAAGAGATCCATCACTTTTAATAGACATAAATTCTGAATCTGTCTTTAATCTACTCCTTGCTGAGCCCCATGAAAAGACAGGCTGATCTCAATCTCCTCCTATGAAAATATAATTGCTTAATCTGCCCTCAGTGCTGTTGTGCACTTCTCACATTGCTCCCTTAAATTCTACTAACTCAATAAGGGGCATTACTATAGAAATATAGGACTCTCAAACACAGCAGGCTCTCTTCATAACTGTCCTTTTACACAATGTACTATTTCCAGAGCTTTTTGTGATTAATGGTTCCATTCTGCAATGGTAGAGATCATACAGACACACAAAACAGCCTACAGAGACCTCCATTACAGCACACACATTATCATTAAGCTTCCAATTTAACAACGAAGAAATCACAGAACTACCATTAAACTGGATGCAATAATGGCAAATTCTTTGCTTCCTTTCATCTCCAGGCACCGTGCTCAGTATGATCACTGTTTAAAGCTACTGTTGCAAGACAACAGATTCTTTTTTTGTGTTCTCAGGCTTTAGAAGCAAGGCTCACAGGTATGACTATGGATGAGTCTGGAGAAACTCTTCTACTGTAGTTTAACATAAATATCACACAGCTTCAGAAAGCAATCCCTGATATTCTAGGCCAGTAAATCAGTAGTATATATATCATCCATTTCTTGGAGTTTATCTTTACATGATAAGTAAATGTCACAATACAAATATGGCCCTATGGGCCAGCCACAGGCCTTACCTCACATACGAGGCCCCAGAGACGAAGTAATCTCAAGAGGGCACAGCTAAGAGACTGATGATTTAGAACACCAATGTCTCACCTATCTCATGTCCCTCACCCTAAGATGAGTATGGTTTAATTATCTTTGGCCCTAACTCTTGGGAGCTCGTATCCACATCACCTACTGGAAGCAATTGCATGTCCACAGCATCCAGCTGAAGCACTGAGGCAGTGTTTGGGAGTGAGCTAGCTGATATGCACAACAGCAAGCTACAGAGTCCTACAAAACCTTTCTTCTCCATATCAGCAATAGGCCTGGTTCACAGGTGTCAAAATAGTTTTAGCCAGGACCTTGGAATGAAGTCTCCCTAGATCTCTATAATGGGTTTAGATCAGAGTTCGTTTAGATACACCTTGGCTTTGTGGGCCAAGGTCATCACATACTGAATTTTCCAAACGCATAGCTTCTTGGAAGCATCACACTTCACACATTCAATACATATTTTAACAGATTACCACCACCATTCACCTAGAACAGACAAACTTTCGCCCACTGGGTTCCACGTACAAGAGTATTAACACCTAAACGCATTGAACAGTTTCAGTTTGGTGTCCCAACTACACTGGAGCAAAACTGAATCAAACAAAGAACATCCTAAAATAATAAGATCAACTTTAAGACAATGAGGTCAGGGGTTTTTTTTTCCTTGCTCTTTTTGTTTTTAATGCCTCAGGGTGACATTTTCAAGATTTAGTCTTTCAAACCATCTGACAGGTAAGGGGAAGCAGTATTTTTTGTTCTCATGATGTGTTAAGCTATCACTCTAAGGATTGTTTCACAGAATTATAGAATGATTTGGGTTGGAAGGGACCTGAAAGATCATCTAGTTCCAACCTTCCTCTCATGTACAGGGATACCTTCCATTAGACCAGGTTGCTCAAAGCCCCATCCAGCCAGACCCTGGGCATCCACAACTTCTCTGGGCAACCTGTTCCACCTGTTTCCACCAACCTATCTCACCAGCCTCAAAATTAAGATTTTCTTCCTAATATCTAATCTAAACCTTTCAGTGTGAAGCAATTGCTTCTTGGTCCTATTACTACATGTTCTTGTAAAAAGTCCTTCCCCAGCTCTCTTGGAGGACCATTTTGCTGTGAAGTCTCCTTGAAGCCTTCTCTTCTCCAGGCTGAACAAGCCCAGCTCACTCAGCTTTTATTGCTTAATTTTCACACAGGAAGCACATTTGTGATAGGCTTGCTGGTACAAGCAAGTACTCTTACCCCCAGCCACAAGCAGGTTATTTTTAACAGATCAAAGATCTTTATAACCTAACTTGTAACTAAAAATCACACAAAGTTTCAGGGAGCTGGCAAAAGGAAATTGGTTACAATCATCTGTATTTGTCTTCAGGATATACAATCTGAATACTGGAAAGTTGTCTTCGCAGCAGCAGAATAATTTGCAAGTAAGCTAACAGTAGCATTTGATTAGCTGTAGGAACAGATGGGAGGCAGGGATTTAACAGGTCTGATGAGCACAACGAAGGAGACTCTCATTGATAAACGGGGTGTTTGCTTATATACATACACAATATTGTGAGGAGTAGAGAGGGGAAAACTGCTCTTTCAACAGGAAACAATACTGGAGTCTCTGAATGTCTTCTATAATGGTTGCAGAAAACAGTGATGTAGTGATTGAGATGTAGTGATTGAGACCATCATCTGCTTGAAAGAAAAATCACTGCAGAGAGGGGGAGGAAAACAACTAGGGTGCAAGTTTTGTAAAACTTAAAGCATGTAACTCATACCTCATCAAAAGTATTACCCCCTTGCTAAGCTCTCCTTAAAGAGCACAAATGCCAAAGTCTATTGGTCAAAAGGAGTTTTCTCCACTTGTGTTCATGTGTGTTCATGTTTTGTTACAGTTTCAACTACTCACTAACTACAGTAACATAAAAGCATAATGAGAAACCTGTTCTAGCTGCCCAATTGTACAACTGTGATAAAGAGCTATATAGCAATACAATACTTGAAATGGCACTAACAAGTCTTTTCGCCAATTTGTTAATGAAAACTTTTGTCTTTTGCTGTACCAAAGAAAAATAATACTGTCCTTCAAATGATAAAAAGGTGTTGCACAACAGATGACAAGGTCTTGTTGACAGCTATAAGCCACTTAGTAGGTAAGCTTATCATCCGTATCTCCAGCTTGCTGTTCTGCAGGTAGGAGTCTGTGTTACAGACAAAGTGTGATTGGGTGCCTCTGGAAGGTGAAATGGGGAGCAGGCACAGTCTTCCTTTAAGCGCTTGCCTTAAGAGGTTGAGGCCACTGGAGAGACTAGTGGTACTTCTCCAGATACATGGCTCAACTAGATTTAGGTATCTGACTTTGCATGAGAAAAAGCATTTATAGCATTTGGATTTATTTTCTGTCTTAGAGTCTGTGAAAGTCACAAGAGACTCCTGAAGAGTTCTGTGCTGTTTTAGTAAAAATGCCAAGCAAAGAACACCTGAACATTTTGACATATGGCCATCACTTCCACATTCTTTTTCTTTCCCTAGCACTAGACTGCCTAGTATTCAGTTTAACTTCTCCTGAACTTGAAATGGGTGGCAGAAGCTAAAACACTGTTACAGTCCATAAGAAACTATCCTTCATACTTAATTCCTGCTGCTGTTCACCTGCCCACATCACCAAGATCCTTCCTCAAAAAGGCATCCCCCGGCAAAGAACAACAACCATTAGAAAAATATATAAACACCTTAAAAGCTAATAGAGTTAAAACAGACTGGATTTCAACATTTAGAGCAAGAAATGACTGGTGTTTTGAAATAAATTATTTCCCTGAAGTAATACTGTGTTTTTCACAAGTTACCAGACTGCACAACTAGGTTAGCCCACTAGGATGAACATGGCTTATCAAATCAACCAGATACACATGTCCACGCAAACATGGAACTTAGTTAAGACACACAAATAATGACATCAACCAGACAACACAACTAAAATCCCATTTTAAAAATTGTTTTTTAAAACAATTTTATGGATTGAAATGGGACAGAATTCATTCTCAGCAGAGGACAAAAAATCCCGACCAAGTACTTTACTGCAAAGCTCTTTGCACAAGTTATACAAGAGACATTCTTTTATAAAACTTTTAAGCTCAATGCTTCAATCTCATAAGTCCTCAGAACAGAGGCAGCAATTCAGCTATGTTAATTTTTAAAAGCTTGACGGTTTATCATTTTTCAGACTTGTAAACACCAAAAATGTACACTGAAATGAAGCAATCTTTGAGGAATAACTGGACACAAAAAGTCAATAAACAGACAATATGAAAAACACCCACATTTCTCCCATAAAAAGAACCAAAAATGGTAATAAAATAACCAGAAATTGTAATAAAGTAACTGCTTGAAAGCTGCATGCAACATGTTCTTAGACATTCAAGAACTATTACCAAAAGAGAAAGGAAAACAAAATAATGACAAAATGGTCTAATGCAAATAAAAGGTCACACGTGACTGCATGCACTATGGAGTGATGTATTCTTCCAATAGTTGTACCTCATTTACTAAAAACCTGACAGAAGCACTGCTTTCATCATTTGCTAAAGTAGGATTGTTTAGGTAAGTTCTCTTGTTTTAAAAAACAAGAATTATTTGTTCTCACAGGAAAAAATGTTCAACCATTTACTTGTCACATTTGAAGTCTTTCCACTACCACTTAGATGAAGTACAGAAAATGACTTCAGAATCTTGTTTTATGTGCAAAATAATACATCGGTATAGAACATTCTTTCTTGCTGCTCTTTTAATGCTTTTTTTTCTTCAAAACTGTACCTCTGTCTGGAGAATTTAGTAATGTTGCAGATGAGGAGGAGAGCCGCTTGTTAATGACTGGATCAACATGTTTCGAAAGGTTCATTGTTGAAACAGACCGCCTGTCTCGATCTAAAACAAATGGAGATAATGCTAATTGACAGCCCACATGCAATAGTGCAAGTTCCTAGCTCACTAGTGGGAGGAGGAAAACAGGACTAGGTCACTCCTGCTCTACCACAAGAACTTCCAGAATAGAATGGATTTCTCAGCAGATGTTGTACAGGTGACACAAAGACTGGGCACAACACAATTTTAGCTTCAAATGTGCAAAATATTCTGTTCATTATCATTCAATGGGTTGCAATCTAAAGACTTTCAATATTGTCAGAAAATCCTTGCTCATGACTTACAATAGAAAGCTTCAGGGAAGGACCAAGATGCTTGGAAATGCAAAGTTATTCACTAAAAATCCACCCTGGCATCTGAATAAAAGGTACAGGGCACTGTTAGGAGGCAGATGGTCAATATTGTGACAATGCAATTCTGAAAGACTAAGGGAAGACTAGCACACAAAGGAAGTGAGGGTAAACACAAAAGAAATTAAAAGATTTTGTTAAAAATCCCACAGTTATGTATAAGTGCTAAACCACCCATCACAGAGTTATTTTCAGCGTGCTGAGAATAAAGCTGTAGTGAGTCAATCTAACTCAGCACACCCCTTAGCAGATTAAAAAAAAAAATCAGCCTCTGTGGAAGGTACTTGTAATGCACCTACTTGGCATACCTAACGTAAAAAATTTACGATTTGATTTTAGTTTCTCTACATTTTAGAGCAGTATTACATCATTTGCACAATTGCTGTGGTCAGCATCTGTGCCCTGCTGAGGGAGTGATGGTTATTTCAAGAAGAGAGACTGCGCACACTTCATGCATATGTGTGTCACAGGAAGTTTGCTATGTCCTTTCTCTTCTCTCTCTCTAAAAAAACCCAAACAAAAAGAGCTCCAAGCTTCATGCATCCACTACACATTCTCCATTACAAAGTTCCATTTGAAAATCTGACATTCAAAAGATGCTGTGAGAATCAATTCTGCTTTTGCTTACGTTTTAGCATGTACTGAACCTCAGCACTACTCAGCAAAGCACTCAGCCATGCTGAAATGCAATGAGGCTTGAGCATATGCCTAACTGCTCTGCTGATTCACATTCTGTGTGTGCAAAAATATGTCTGCACACTGTTTTCAAAGCAGATGCAAACTCAGGACAATAACAGCATTAAGGATGCTGCTGAAGTATTATTTGCCATTGTTTACTTATGACAAGTATATTAACATTGTATTTACCTGTTCTGTCGCAATAGATTAAATTATACTCACTGTGAACAAAACAATTTCATAGAAGTAGAGTATATGAAAAACACCTTAACTCTCCCCAGAACTGTGAACTACATAGGATTCACTATAACTGGTTGGACTGAAGAACGGTTCTCCCTACCCCAAGTAATTATTTGTGAACTTTAACGTTAGAATGACTTGGTGAGGGCATAGAACTGGCAGACTGGGTACTGGGAGGGGAATAAAACTCAGAAAGGGTTTTAAAAAAGAGAAATCTAAATGTTATAACTAAGAACAAGACTTCTGTAGGCAGGCAAGATGATCCCACATTGATCTATGGGGTAAGTTGGAGAATGCTCTTTGCAAGTCATTACTGGAGACAGGATACTCAGGCTTCTTGAGAACGGAACAATATTTGGGGGAATGGGATGGGGATTTTGATCTCATGTCTAATCTGCCACTGAGAAACTACATAGTGTATCAGTACAGCCATAGAGTTTCTACATTTGGCAGAAAGGATGTACTGCATGAACTGGCTTTCTGAAAATGACAATATTGAAAATCACCTCTGCTATAAGGTATGACAACATTTCTCATGTCAATGAATCTTATTTAAATGAATGACATTCAGCATAAGGATTTGCACACAAGTGCTGGCAATACAAAACCTATAAATGTAGAATAGTCTAAATGCAATCCATTACCTGGAAAATTGCTGCTTTCTTTATTCAAAAAAACCAAAAAAAAAAACCAAACAAAAAAAGGGAATTAAAATACCCATGAGCAACAAAACAGCCAACGCAGCTGGTTATGTGTCTGTATTCATGTGCAAAATAATTGTAAATCCTGTGTGCAGTATGCCAAAAGGGTTTTAGAAAACAACAAAATATTCAAATTGGCTCTCCTTGAATTCCAGTAGATAGAATATTATGCTTCATTTCAGTGAATTGTGCCAAATCTTTAGAGTCAGCCAGTAGTAACTCTCCACCATAAAAATAAATAATAATGAAAAATCATGAACTAACAAGAGTTCTAATCTATCAGCATGGTGTTAAGCATGCATT
>VYZT01058845.1:0-17403 GCA_013400735.1 Pomatostomus ruficeps | reverse complement strand
CTACATGAGGGTGGTTTAGTTACTGATGATCTCACGTCCTGATAACTAGCTATGGGTAAAGGAATAACAAACCACAGCATTATGTACCAGGTTTTCTAGCACCACCCAGAGATTTGAAGTGGTGCTCCAGGCCTGCTAAATCGAGAAAGGTGAATGATGATTCAAAAAAATAACCTAGGGACAGAATGCAAGACAATGATTTTTCACAGAAAATAAAATAAAAATCAAATAAGTTATACAAAGTTAAGCAAAAAAGTAACCTTTTATGAAAAATAACTGTTTATTGAATTTATATATCACAAAGATTTCAGAGCATTCTTTTCTCAACTTTTTTTTTCTCCCTTGATGAAAGGTTGGACACATTGGAATTAGAACAGGAAGAAAAGAACTTTAAGTATCACTTTCTGTTAAAAGAAGTAAAGGAAAAGTTCTCATTTTGGGGGTTTGATTCATATTTAACAGGGCAGATACACATTAATGATTGGCAGATTAAGTTAGACAAGATAATTGGGGAAAAAAGGATATAGCTAAAATTAATTTAAACTTAATTTGTCAATCTTTAAGTCCTCTTTAGGGGAAGAAAAGGGACTTCTATTTCCCAAAATATCAGTACAAGGCACAGATCGCTTATCACAAAGAAAATTTTTCTTCCTTGTGTCTACTTTAATCTCAGCATTTGGTCATTTCCACCAGACCTACTTTTTGAGGCACATAGCTAGCATTTGCCACAGTAGCTCGTATCACAAGATTGACACAGCACAAGCACACCCACATTTACACACATGAACCACAGCAAAGCAGCAGAAGCAGGAAGCTGTAGCAAGGCAGTTAGAGTATCAGCCAACTCCCGAAACACACTGTAACTTTTGCTCAGATTTCTCCTTGTTATCCTTTTGCTCCACAAGAATGTCACAAACGTGCCATTGCTAGCAATAATAAGACCAAGAGCAAAGAATTCAAACTAACATACACTGAGTCATCGTTCCTTTCAGAAGAAGAAAAGCAAATTCCAGTTAGCTGGCAGGGAAGGGAAACCAGCAAGCAAAGCAAGCCTCCTTCTTTACCTGTGTTATTAATGCGGTTGTGCAGCGCTCCTCCCCAGGACCACCTGTTCTGCCTTTGTTTTGGCTTCTGGCTTCTTTCAATTGTGCGACGTACAACAGCTTCATGTCGTTCCTTAAGTACAACAGGATCATACGTTTGGATACTATTGGGTTTTTAACTTCATTTTCTCATCAAACCCTGCTACCCTCCATCCAGATGGGCAAAACCAAGCAGGCATCTTACAGTTGTGTTTAAGCTTATGTGCTGCCTACCAAGACACACACAGTAGAACAAAATTAAGCAGCAAGTAAGCCATAAATAAGCTAGAATGTTAACTGAAATTTTGAAAAGGTAAGATCTGTGTAAGTGGCCCTGCCACTACACAAACACATCCTAGTGCTACTTCCCATCTACTTAACACCACAAGAGTGGGAGCGATAGGAAACAAAACACCCACAAGGCTGAGGTGACTTACATAGGATCACAATGCACATACTTCGCAGCTTAACTGAGACAAATCAGCCAAGAGCATATTTCATTACACACTCATTTTTGAAAAGATTTTCTTAGGACAACTTATATTTAGCTACCCTTAAACTGAATGGCTAAGAATTACCAGATAACCATATAAACCTCATGCAATATGTGTTTTTCTGCATGAGTTTGTGCAGTGCCATACACTGTAATCCAGGCATGCTCAACTTCACTGCATTTGATTCATAACAGAAGCAGTAACTGTGCAAGTAAGGCTTAAAATCCTTCCACACACTCTGTCATACTGACCATGGCTCATGTTGCACTCTTTACAACAGCTCTTGGAGAAAAAGGTTGATAGTACTGTATCTTATGGCAAAAGAAGTTGAAAAGTGTTTTCATGACATTTGTTCTTACCTTGTCTTCTTCTAATTTCTGCCTTCGCTTTTCCTCTACAGCAGCTCGTCTTCTCTCTTCCTTTAGTCTCTGCTCTTCTAGCTTCTTTCTGCGTTCCTCTAGGTGTTTTTCATAATGTTGCCTTGCTCTCTCTTCTCTTTCTAACCACACAGTTTCTCTTGCAGCTGTGAGAAAAATTGGAAATAATTAAGTATTGACTTGCTTCATGTAATGAAGTCTTTAATACATTTTGAATAACCAAGGTAAATGGAAAACCTTTTGAACTCATTTTCTTCAGACATACATAAAATCCTTGTCTCTCCTCACGTATTAAAATGTAGTCTGGCCACACATTGATTTCATTTAATCTCAATTTACTTATTATGAATTACCAACAATTAAATTATTTGAGCATACAGTTTCTTTGTGGCAGAAAGGGTTTTTTGCTAGTTTAAAATGCCTAAATACTGAAGTCAGATGTATGTGAACTAACTTCTGTTATACAAACATGATAATTCTCTGTAATATTTTACTGAAAAAAGACAATAAAAAGAGAAATAAAACTATCATAACTTTCACCTTCATTGATCAATACAGATCTCTTACAATAGAAGTGGCTGAGACGACAATTCTAGCATCTGGACCAACAGAAGGTAAGAAGCTACCTACCAAAGAATTCTAAAGCTAAATGCTAATCTGTCACATAATTCCACTTCTGCACAGCTTCAAACATGTTTCAGAAGAGATAACCAAGACAAATCAGGAAGCCTTACACAAAAGCAATTTTGCTCCCTATCAGGGTCTGAATTTTCATGAATTTTGTAGAACACAGGCTCAAACTGCAGTTCACATGAAACCATTGATGTAGGACACTTTGGATCTCTCCCCACTGCTGCCTTGAAAGCTTTGGGACCCAGAAGAGTGGAATTACATTGTTCCCTTATATAATATCGTATGTTTGCAGTCTAAGTTAGTGCTACCTTCACATAGGAAATGCTCTAGACTCTTACACCATCCTTTCAGCATAGTGGTACATAAGTGAATAAAAAACCCCAAAAACCCAACCAAAGCAAACCAACCTACCACAAAAAACCCCCAAATCCAGCGCTCACATCCTGTTATATAGACACTGAACACACTAAGTAACCCAAACAATGTAGTTGTTCAAAACTAGAATTCAAACCATTTTGCAGAAGTTTTGAAAAATCCATTCTCTTTGAAAGAGCTAAGAGCATCTAAGAAGCATAATTGCATATATCTCATGAAAATCCAGCTAGCTGCAGCATGTCAGCTTTCAATGGATAGTCACGTATGTACAGACTAATGATCATATCAAGACAAGCCACTGCTGTGGGCCACAAGAGTTCCACAGATCCTGTGAAGAGCTGGCTCTTTTGTGCCTGGAATCTGCTTACAATAAGCAACTCAGCACAAAAAATCTCCTTGGTTGTCTGCTGAGAACTAATAAATTAAGAAAATAAAAAGAAAAAATCCCAACTGCTTTCTTAACTGATGTCACTGGAATATTAACTTGCCTATAAAAGACATGGAGATCATTCGTTGTTTCTGTTATTAATGTAAATAGTTAGACTTTCTTGAGGCACTGTTCAAGGTGATTTCCATAGGCTTTAGCCTGTCATGTTGTTTGGAAATAGTAAGAAAATAGAACATTGGAACTTTTAAAATGAAATTCAAGAAGAGAAGGGCCGAAAAGATATTTATGCACATTCTTAGTGCTGGTAAGACAATCAGAATGCTGGACCTCTGGGTAAGAACACTTATCTTCAGCCTTCTGCTTCTCAGAGAAGGGATGATAAAAATCACACTTTTGTGATACAGCAAAACAGCTCAATAACAGAAACACACATTAGTGATGGATTACCCAAGGCAAATTGAAGTGTTCATCTGGAATAAGTTTAAACAAAAAATAATAGATCCGATTCAAAACAAATACAAAAGCTACACCTTTCCATCACCTTTAAGCTACAGGCAAAAGGCAGCAAAAATATGTGCCCATCTGCTAACATAAGGAAGTTACTAATTTTATCCTTGGACCAAGTATTTAACAAGCACATTAAAGTATGATTTATGATACATCTGTTTGCTGAAAAAAGTGTAATATCTATTTTCATTAATTTAATTTTTTCACAGAGACATATTCTTAACTACTTTTAATTTTTTTTTCAAGTATCTATTCCTACATTTTACCTTATCAAAGGTAAAATCAAACGAGAAGATCTGCTTTGTTTTCACTGCTTTCTATATGCACTACTGACATTCTTCTGTGAACTTAGTTTTTGTCACCTACAAAGTTGGTATATACAGTGACATAAGTTACTGTCCTTAGATATATAAGGATATCTTTCAGAAAAACAAGAAGTTTAAAATAACATCTTTTAATTTCATTCTTATGTCCCTATTTATGAATTTGCAGAATCATCTTCCTGCTACCCCAAAAAGAAATGAACAATTTGTTTCGTAGAGTAAAACGTTTACTCTTTAGACCTCTGCTCTAAGGTAAAAAATTAGGGATATTAAGCTCTATTCTGAATACACAGGTCTCCTTCTAGAAGCACAGCATCAAATGCTTTGTTGATAGAAAGAATCAGCAGATGAGCCTATAGGAAACCAAAGATATCTCTAAAAGATCTCATCAACTTGAAAGAGCAGCCAACTTGAGGATGTGGAAAGGAAAAATACCAACTTTTATGATGGCTTCTCTGTGCTAAGAGCTCTGCCTGGTGCTGAGCCAACACTGCAATAGTGTGGGTATGGCCCAACAAAAAGGCCTTTTTTGGGCCTGAGCCTTAACAGCTTCATGATCCTTCTCTCTCTTGTAATACCCCACACTGCCTGATAACATGCAAGATTCATTCAAGGAAAGTTTGGTCATCATTCAGATAGCACCTGCATGCTGAAAGCTTAAATTCCATAGGAACAATTACATTAAAGCTGGAAAGTACAAATGAAAGTCACAGCCTGATCCATCTCCTGTTTCATTCCTTAATACAATCAATATATTTGAAAACAGTCACATGATACAAAGACACAAAATTAGAGCATAAAAACAAGATTTAGAAATTGAGCCCTAGACATGCTGTTAAATACCTTCTGCTTGTTTGCAAACTAGTAATGCTGGATCAGATTACAAAGCAACATAATTAAGGCTGTTTTTCTGACACTTCTGAAGTGAATAACAGAGCAAGAGAAAACAAGGTCAATCAAGAAAGAGACACTCCAGTATTAAGAGACACATAAGACTTGAGACCAATCAATTTTACACGGGAATTAACTAATGTAATGTGGAAGATGTTAGCTGCAAACCATGCATGTTTCTTTTTTGGAAATAGTTTTGTAGTTTCTTTCCCCAATCACACACAGAGAACTATGCTTTGTAGGGGTTTCAGGCTGTGAGGGAGGGAGGAGCATGCATTAAGTGTCAAAACCTTTATTTTCTATTTATCTATATAAAGCAAAGAATGTGCTCCCAAATTCTCTTTTTCTGTCCCTTCTGCTGTCTCTTCAGTCCTTTTTCTTCTGGTTTACTGCCTGTGTAAAGGCAGATCAGATTCACACCATGCTTTCCCAGTCTGCCTTTTGAATCCACCTCAGACGGACAGCTTACCTGAGTAAAGATCCTGTAGCCTTTGTCAAGCTTTTCAGCCTTTATCTTTTCTAACTTTACAGCACTGACCTCAGCAATAGCTTTCTCCTCTGACCGCTCTCTCACCTTTGCTCACTGCCAGCTCTGCACTGAGGCTGTGATTGCCTCCTTGCTGCATTAGCAGTAAAATGGATCAGTGATGCTCTAACCATACCTAAACATGGGGACATTACACAGAAGTGGCTGACTGAACGAATTAGAAGGTGAACTTCAGGGCTGTAATCAAAGGTGAAGTTAGATTCTCTAAGCCAACCTTTTCCCAGTAACCATGCTCTGAGGGACATTCATCACAGACATTTTTAAACTAGTCTTCCTTAAAAATTGTTTTCTTGTCTTATAAACCCTTTTGACATTCATGTTCTCCAAGAAGATCCCAAAATTATTCATATGCTATAGTCAATGATTCCCAGTTTCTGTGGGACTTCTTTCTGTGGAAATGTTGGATAAAGTTCTGCCCCCAAGTGCCAGGGAAGAAAATAGACCAGAAGGAATTTACTCCGAGAAAAAAATTATAACTTTCTGTCCTGGGGTGATTTTTATGCTCTGTTGTTTTTTTTTTTTCTTTCTTTCTTTTTCCCTATCGTCTGCTTAAGCCCAGGAATGGGTCCTGTAACCTTGAGCTTGCAGAGAGAAAACCTGGCATGGTTTGTTTTTATCTCTTTGAGATAAAGTGCAAGTTGTTTTTTTTTCCTTCCAGTAGTCTGTCCAGCTGTGAGTTAGGACAGAGGTTTTTTTCTTTTTCTTTTTCCCCTTCCCACTGGGATTGCAGTTTTCTTTTTGGTTTTTTTTTTTGGACTGTTCGGCCTGGTTTTTTTTTCCTATACAAAAAATCAGACCATCTCCGGGGAGACAGTCGGTGGGACCCTCGCCAGGAGCTGCCGGACCCCCCCGGCCCAGCCAGGCCGAGCCTTCACGAGGATTTGAACTAGAGAAAGGAGAGACTCTGAAAAATTCCACCATCTTTCTCCACGGTAGAGAAGGTTTACTGTCTAATATTATGCAAGTTTTGGTTTTTTTGTTTTGTTTTCTTTGTGCCTGCATGCACCTTGCTTGTTAAATAAACAGTTCTTTTTCACGTTCCTCCAAGAAGATTTTAATTCCGAACCTTGGCTGGGGGGAGGGGCTGTAATTCTGCCTTTTCAGAGGAGATACCTTTTCGGAGTCTCCTCTCAAAAATTGTCTCAAACCGGGACACTTTCATTAATGTTATTATTTTGCCAATGATAATTTTCAAATGAGAGAGGAATCTGCATGATAATGTGATCTTTAAAATATTATTTTAATGCTTGTGTATTGTAAGTATTAAGAATTTAATGAATTTAGCCAACTTGAAACTCAGACATATTCTAAGAACTAAGATTAATCACTCTTCATTTAAGAAAGCGTGCTAAGTCAAAAGGCAGTATTACCATCTTTTGTTCCCAAGGCCAGAAACTCAATGAACCACATGCCCTTGTCAGGATCACAATTGTGATTAAAAAAAGTCAGTCTTGAAGCAGGATTAGTGTAGATAAAACATGCACAGAAGTGAAACTTAAAACAGTTTGCTCAAGAATCAGGGACCAAGATACTGCTAAGTAAAATAACAAGAAAATTCTTCCTCTTTGCTAGGCCACTATCTAAGGTCACAAAAATGAAACCCATTTTAAAATCTCAATTACTTTCCCTGGTGAAAAGCACATTTTGATTTTTCTTTCCACTTAGGGAGAACCATGTCTATGCTATGGAACCAGAGACTAACTGGCATGGAACAACTTTCACCTGTACTACCAAATTTCTACCCTCCAAAATGGTGACAGCACTTAATCAACACATGCAGAAAAGCCCATGGACCTCTCCTGCCAATTCCCAAACCTTGTCTAGGAATCAGGAAGCAGACAGCTAGTTGAGCTGGAGCCAAAACCTTGCCATGATCCATCATAACAGCTCAGTAACAAGAACAATTAAGTTTTAGCACCTGGGAAAGCTCTTCAGCACTGTTTAGTTTGGCAGTACAGGTACAATCAGTATAGCAGATAAATGCAAAGTCTGCATCAGGAAAAAGCAGTAGTTTTCAGCAAAATTTTCCTGTTTGACCAGGCCATCTACCAGGTTTGCCTGCATAAACAAGTCAGTTCCAACATGTGTGTGTCTCAGTGTCCAGTGCCAGGGCACAGCTGCTCAGCCTGGCACATGTAAAGTGCCAGGCTGGAGCCAGAAATGTGATTTCTCCCTTCACTCTGGCCTCTGGGAACAGTCCCATTTGACAGCTATTACCCTCACCTTCCACTGCCTCTCTTGGGATTTCCATCTTGCACAATCCAATAGGGTTAGTCCCACACAGAGAGATCTGACATCTGTATTTTAAAGGACAGATGTTAACTTTTATGCATAGGTGCTGTGGGAAAGAGCGCTAGTGGAAAGAGCAAAAAAATGGAAACATAGTTACAAAAGAGCAAGTGACAACACTAGAACCATTACTTAGAAAATCAAGTAAGATCACCCTAAATAATCCTTTAACGGTCTGAATGTGCATATCAACCATACACACGTTACCAAATGGTCAGGAGAATAAAAAGATTGAAGCAAAAAAACCACCCTGAAGTTGATACAACTGTAGTCACGCAAAATGAACTACACAGAGAAATATTTCAAAGAACTCATATTTTCAAAGTGTTGGGATGGCATTTCAAAAGCAATGCCTTTCCTACAGTGAAGGAACAAAAAAAAATCACTCCTTCCTGATGGTGTGATTTGGTGATTGTGTCCCTGTGTATCTTCTATGTTCTCTAAAGAAAGGTCCAAAACAAAACATGAGCATACTAAAGGTGAAAGGGGCATTCTTATAGAAGCTTCTTTAATCTTTTCAATGAGGTGGCACAACATGATCCTCAAGAAACAGCAGATACCAACAGTCCTGGCACATATATGCTACATATATCCAGACAACAAAAAAGACAGCATTTCCTACTCTCTAAACTCTCATTTAAAATGAGACTTAGACACCCAACTGTGCTAAGTAGGATAAGACTGCTAAAATACTATTTCCAGGTGCAAGCAAATCCTCAAGAGTTCAGAGCACACACCAACCCATTTTACCACAGGAAAGCCAAACCTTTCACTGTGGAACCTGAAAAGAATTAAAACTTGAAAGTAAAAAAAAGAGGGAAGAAAAAAGGTCTTACATCAACTCTCCTTTAACATCAGAATATTGCCCAATAAATAAATATAATCCTTCTTAGACTGGTGCTCCACATGCTCTTAACAGAAGGGTCAAACAACTTAATTTTCATGAAAAGATGATAACATGACTTCCAGGAGTTCAAGTTGCTGAAAGTACAAAACAAAATTACTACCAGCTCTACACCTGGCAAATTAAACACTGTCCTGTCCCTTTTTTTAGAGAAAAGAATAATTTTACTTGAGGTATGACTGAAATTCTCAACTTCTGTTTAAAAGGGAGTCTTTGCTAAACCTGACAGATCCTCTGAATCAAAAGGAAAGGAATTAAGTTTAAATCCAACCTAATTCTATTGAAAAAAAAAATTCCTTCCTTCAGTTGCTTTACTGTTGCATGGCTGATGTCCCAGTATTAACAAAATCCAACTCTAATTTTTAGCAAGACACATTTATGTAACAATATTATACAACTTAATGTTTAAGAGAGACAGCTTAGGAATTTCTTTGCTGTGGTTCACATGACATGAGCAACTGATTATCTAGGTTCTGCACTAAGAAAAAAAAAAAAAGAAGAAAATTAAGCTGCATGCTGTCGTAAAAATCATTGTTTTGTTGTACTGGAACACAAATCTCGAGAGGCAGCTCCTAAATCATAGCAGACAAATATATAGATGAAAGTGCAATGCGACTTTCTATTTTCTTGTTAGTTCAAAGTAATTCTTCATGCAAGAACACACAATACAGTCATACATCATAGGGACATGCAGAACTCTCCCACTTGGAAATGAAGGATTCCATGTCAACTTATAAAAACTCCTGATGTTGCTTTGATGTTGCTTTTAAACATGTCACACAAAATGATACATTTCTCAACAGAAGTCATGTCCTTCCAGTAACAAATACTCATTTATCAATGGTTAGAAAAATTAGAGTTCAGTTAAATTCAAGGAAAGCATCTTTCTCTGCATTTGAGTAAAGCATTGTTATTACAAAAGGATCAAACCTGAAGAAAAAAATAAATTTGAGATAGGCAACCATCATCTATGAAAAATTAATTAAAATGGGCCAGTAACATCCATTTGCTCTGAAACCTGAAGAAACCAAGCCTACACAAACCATCAAAGTCAACTTGAGGAGCAGCTTTTAAGGGATTAGCAAACATCCTGTCATGTTACCCCTTGAGCAAGCCAAAACCAAAGCTTTCCTTTTCCCCTCCAAAACAATCCTAGTGATTCATGCATGGCTACTGCAATGTTATAAGGTGCTATAAAGAAGGGAGGATATAATTGCTATCAAGACCTAGGTGACAATTAATCATGGCTCTTCAGATTAGAAAAAGCAGCATAACTCTGGCTGGAGTTGTAATACAGTTCAATAAACGTTCAGAAGTTAGAAATGGGAAATAAAGAATTTCTGTTTCTTAAGTCCTAAGAACAATTCAGCACTGAAAGAAACCAGAGTAAACATACAAAAAAGAGGCAATAGTTGTATTTCCCAGCCTCCCAATTTCCACAGAACTTTGTGGCAGCCAAACATATAAACGTTGTTCAGTAAGCCACTAACTCGGCTTCACATAACTCTTCATTCTCAACTCACCACCATACTCAGTATACCCTGCCCATCAGTAGTCACTCGTTAAGTAGCCTTCACTATTCACTTGACCTGTGTTATACATACTCAGGCACCGGTGACATAAGATACTGAGTACATCTGCTTGACACCTACTAAAGGTTGGACCTGAAAAAAGTACCCCAAGTTTACATTAAAAAGTTCAAACCATACATTGGCAACATATTCTGCAATTCTATTTTATGGTGTTAAACATTTTAAGTAGTCTAATCTTAATTGGTAAAATATTTTAAGACTTCAAAATTCTATTTCCATCAGTGAAGCTCCCTTGCATGATTTCAGAATTAAACCTACTTTTCATTCACATTCATAAAACAGGTGAGAGACATAGTAGGAAAAAATCTACTTTAAAGAGATGATAGTGAATCTAAAATGACACTATTGCATATCTAGCACTATCATTTTGCTGACTGCCCCTAAATGTAAACTGGAAATAACACTGCAGGCTGATGATAGCCCATTAAAAACAAACAAACAAAAAATCAGAAGGGACCTTACCTAGCTGTTTTTCTCGCTCTTCTCTCCGTTCTCTGGCAAGCCGTTGCCTGTCATCAACCCTTAGGACTGTTTGATGATCTACAAATGGAGGAAGAGGAGTATTAGGCATATAGCATAAAATCAAATACTACCAAAACCAAACTTTTAGGAAAATGGCTGTTAAACAACTGTAATTATTCTCTTAAAATAGATCATGTTTTCAGAGATTCATCTTAAGAAAACCCAGAAAACTGATAATTAGAATGCATTCATATTTTTCAAGATGTAAAATACTTCCAAAGAATAGACTAAGGTGTAACTGTGAATACCCAGCAGGACTGCTGCTTGTGAAAACCCAGCAAGAAGCTTTGTCTTGCTACCAAGCCTAAAACAAATTGACTGCTGGAGAGCATTCTGAAAAAATACTGTTTATTATTCCACAATGTCTCTCCAAAATGCATCCAGGAAAATCTCTTATAATAAAACATCGTCTTCCACTTGATATTGCCTCAGAACAACCAAGAAGCCCTGCCTCACGACACAAGAACCTCAGCACCCAAGCAAAACAGGCTGGATCAAAACACCGATCTGGCTAAGTAGTTTTAAAGTAGTTCTGGCTGAGCCTCTGGAAACAGCATAATATCGATCTCACAAGATGTTTGTGAGCACATGTGTTAACAGCTCTGGTAAACACATTAAAGGCAGTGAGGGCATCACATGCATGGACTAGTATAATACTAGTCAAGTAAGATGACAGCTTTAACTGTTCTTGTAGGTTGAAATTTAGCTACTTGAGTACTTCACAACTACCTGCAACTGGCCACTTGGATCACAGCAGTAAGACTGAGGATAATATGAAAGATCTGTGTCAGAGCCCAGGACTGACTTTAAAAATTCAGGTTTGGTTGGAAAAACATCATTTGCTCAATGATGATTCTGGAAGACAGCAAAATGCTGAACAGCTAGCATCCAACTTCCAGTCTCAGCAATGGAGCTGTTCCAGACAAAGGGAACAAAATCCAAGTTAGCAATTCATCTCAGCATGCTGCCAAAACTAATTTCCTACTCAGCCTGTTCTGCTAAACCTGGAAAGCTCTTAATTTTATGCTTTTTTCAGTAGCACTGAAAACGTCTGCTTTGCATAAGAACACAATAAACAAAAAACCCACAGAAAAATCAAGAAGATTTCTAGGTATAAATAAATGGTCTGATTTATTTTAGTATTGAGGGGAATTCAGATTTGAAGTATTTTAATATAAAGAACTACCTAAAATACTGTCACTGTGAAAGTGAACAAGACAACAGAGTCTTTTCACTATTTAGTGTGAATACACAGATAAGCAACTTGTACAAACATGTAGAGTCAGCCTACTTGTGTATATGCTGCATACCTATGGAAAAAGTTATCAGCAAACAATACAATGGGTCATAAAACTGAGGTTAAAGATATTTGCAAAATAAGTCCCTGAAGTGAGGCTGTGCTAGACTAATTTTGAATAGTTATTTGAATTCGATTTTTAAAAAAAGTCAATAACGTGCACAACATCCTCTTATAGTAGTTTCTGCATAAGCATGACAGGATTTCTTGGGTGAACCAGTTCACCAAAAGCTACCTACAGTTTAATTACTCTTGAACTCTAATCAGTGAAAAACTATTATCTCAACAACTGTCAGACTAGAGCCCCAATTAAGAGTGTTAACAGTGATGCAAAGTAACAGCTGCAAGGAGAAAATCCAGTGCACAGTTGGCAGGGAGACCCTTCAAACACGACAGCCCCAAGGAAAGGGGCAACAAGTCGACAAGTCACCAGCAAAGACAAAGGTCATCTGTCACCCAGCTACAGGTCAAAACTTTCATGTTGGTTGACTAGCTCACAGTGCTGCCATGTGTGACACTGCCCAGCCATGCCACGGCAGGGATTTGTCCACTGCTTGGTGCACATCAGCATTTGGCTGATGTTCAGCAGTGTGTTGACTCACACGCAGTACCTTCAGCATGCAGACACAGGTCAAAAGGGTAATAATATTCCTTCTCTCTTGTGCCTGGCACACAGGATTCACAGAACATGAATTTCTGTAGCATGAGTAATTAGTGCTCAAGGAATAATGCACATTTCCCCTGGAAAACAAGGATTCCCTTCAAGGGCTGTCAGCAAAGTCAATGTAACATTGAGTTGACAGAAAATGATGAGGCACTGGGGAAAAATGTAGAAACCTGCTTCTTTCAGAATATCCTTCCACTTGTTTGTTTTTTTTTTTCCCTTTCTTGCAAAGAGAGATTCCCCTGTCAGGGAGAGGCAACAATTCTTCAAAGAGGCAGGAGGGTTACATGGACAGGCAAACTCAAAAGGTCTCCCTTAAGAATTCCTAATTATAAGCAATGGAAGGAATAAAATAAATTTTTAAAGTTGCCCTCTGCCACTCTGTTCAAAGATATCCAATTATTTTTCCATATCACACACCTGACAGTGTTCACACAAGAACAGCTCCTCTCCCAACACCTCAGGATGTTAGAACAATCCTAAAGAATTCACATTAAGTTGCGGGCTATGCAGAATCGAAGTGTGTCTTCAGTAACAAGTGATTTTGCATACATTTGGGATCACAAACAGCTAAATCAATATTAGCGCAAAGATGAGGGTAACACCTTAGTAGCAGACCATAATTGGCTTTGCTCTGCCAGAAGCTGGAGCACATATTATTGGTGAAAATCTTACACTGATAATTAAAAGGTCTTTAAGCCTTGAAAATGATCCTTCATACTTCGGTTGCAAGTCCACCCTCCAACATCTGCATTCTGAATCCAGATGTTCTGCTGGCACCCCCAGTGTAACAGCATCAACAGTTTCAAATTGTGGTAAAACAAGAGAGTTCTCTGGGACTTCTCCCCATTTTATTTCTCATGTCTCTACTCATTAAAAACCCACCATGCAAATACTTGGGGGATTGGCATTTCTTCTTGTTCAGTGGGAATACCAGGACAAACACACAGAGTACTTTGTACTCTCTCTTGCTCGTATTTGTCATCAGACCATAAGCATTAAGTTACTGTGAAAGGAGATGGGAGACACGTCAGCTGCAATGAATCCTGCAAGAATTTCTCATCTTTTAGAGAAGTAATTGCCAACTGGGCATATGCAAATCCTAACAGACAACACTCCAGGAAGACCCATATGCTGCTTTGGAAGTTGCAGTCTGGTTATGCTGCAATATGTGGGAACTCACACTCAACAACCTGTTTCCCTTCACTTACATAACAGGCATAGAATTAAGCATTTGTATGATAGCGATGATTGGAGAATAAATAACCCATAGTTCTCTAAAGGAGAAATTAATTTTGTACCTGCTGCTGGAAATTAAGCCTCTAAATTACATACGAAAACAGTGTATGTCCATATATTTAGAACATTTAGTGCAAGTTCAAAATTCATTTTAGTAAGTTAATAGTTCATTTTGAAAAGCTTAGAAGCTGTGAACAGTATTTTGCAGAAATTCAGCAGTGAAACATCGGTAGGTTTTTGTCCCTAATGATATTAACAGGAGGACAAGTCTTCTATAGAACTAATACTCGACAAACTCTTAAACACAGTTAATATTTGTAGAAACTAAGTTCCTAAATTAACAACTGTCATATGTACATTTGTACTTTGTACATATGACCAGTTTTTGTGGCTCATACTGTCAGCTACACTCTGCCTTCCCTCACTCCAGCCCCAAGAATTTTGGATTCCTTTCTACACACCAGCATAGATGAAGGGAACATTGGAACAGCTAGGATACCCTCCTGAGAAATGAAAACTGGGTTAAACTATTGCAGAATAAAGTGAGTATTGAACACAGTCCAATACTAAGAGCTCTGGTTTTGCTGTGGAAGGAGGTAATGCTATCTTTATTTTCTCCTCTTTTTCCCACTGCCTATCTGATTGAGAGCAGCCGTGAATCCTGTGCTTTGTGCAGGACCCAGCACTGCCTGGCAGAGCATGCGAGGTGTGATCCGAACATAGACAGCGCTGGGATTCCTCCCCTCTGGGGACATAGGCCAGACGTACCCATTGTGGGGACAGAGAGGAGTCTGTCAGTACAAAATAGTCACTGAGCTGCCAAGCTGTCAAGGAGTTGAAGGGGGGGGGGTGTTACAGTGTGCCTAGTCCTCAGCAACACAAGCACCTCTGCTTCTCAGGCATCTAAGCAAAATCATTATTAACTGCATACTTTAATCTTGGGTACCTGAACTGCAACACAAGCCGAATTTACGTATCTAAGTGCTCGTCCGGATCTTGGTCTAAGCGTGCAAGTGGAACAGACCCATGACACCAACGACTATATTAAGCCTTTTAGTACACACACTTTCAACTGTGTAAGTGAACAGTGAATTAAATCCACACAATGTAGCTGTGAGGTATGGTGAAGTGATGAGAAACATCTGCCCACTGCATAGAGCAGAATACATATTACAGAACATGGCATGCTTCGTGGTAAGTGAGGAAATGCCTGAACAGAAGCATATTTATATAAAGCTGCAAATCTTTGCCTACAGCATATAGTTCTCATTCAAGCACAGATGCAAATATAGTGGCTTCTGTTGCCTTTTCTCACTTCCCAACCCTCATTCCTAAGCTATTCTAAAATACAAGTAGATTTTTCAGTTTTGCTTCTTTGCAAACAATCACAGATTCCAGCCTACCTAACCATGAACAGTCACTGATACCACTTTTGACTGAAACAGTAAGCAAGGTACAAAAGCAACAAACTTTAGAAGTTCCTGTGACAACAGCATTGAGGCAAACAACCTTAAAACATGGAGCATGTGGAATGGTGTACCTGGTCTAGTTCCAGCGTTGCTTTGTCCTGAAGTGACTTTCCTATCTTGTGTTTCAGAACCTTCAGTTGCTAAAATATGGAAGAAAAGAAGATATTAATTAACCATTTTACTTAATAATAGGTCACTCACCTTATTATAATGAAACTTAAATATTTCTGCATTCCCTTTAAAATCAGACTGTTCCAAGATTTCACCTTAATGCCATTCTACATCATTTGGCAGAGAAAAAACCCAAAGAAAACACTGAAGCCACAATACAAGTTCCCGATTCAAGTTGAGGAAAGACCCACAAGAAGATTGCATTTTAACAATATGTTTTAATAAGACTTATGACTTGCAGATCCCAGGCTTCTAAAGGTATGGTACAAGAAACTGGTAAAAACTTCTTTACAAATTACTAACACACCCATAATGCAGGACTGAAGAGAGGACTACTAATGACCTGAATGAAATCTAACCAAGGAGATATTCTCATTATTTGCAATAGACTTTTGATCAGGCTCTACCAGCCTGGAATGAGATCTGATTCTGGAGCTCTGAATGCCCTTTCAACAACCCTTTATAAAGAAAAGAAACCCCAGAAGATTCATTACTATTATTAAAATGACAACAATATCCTTGGTTCAGCATCCATCGCTAATTAAAAAAAAAGCCAAGAAATGAGATGCCATGATTTTTTCATCTTACTACTGATCTTTGTATCCAGTAGTTCCACTATAAGAGTGCTTGAGTCCAGAACATAACAATCTGGGAACAGTCTAAAGGCAGACTAAGAATTCTAAGCCTTCCACAAACAGCTTGAAAGTATTTGCAAGCAAGGATAAAAATAAATAGTTATAAAAAGTTATAAATAAAGCTTAGGGGAGGAAACACACCGATTCATTTGAACAAAAATATCACATGCAATGGAAGCTGGAAAAAAACCTGATTACTCCAGATTTAACAGGCATTACTGTATTAGATCCACTTTAGAAAACATGATTAAAGCAAGTTTTCTTCAGAAGGCTCCAAGCAATTTCTTATGCATGTCAGCTTTAACAATATACGCTCAGCACTTAGCACTTCTGTTCATGGCCTCACGGAAGTCTTTGTGTCCTTGCTTACCTCCTTCCACAGGCATGTTTCAGGATTAATTTAGAGAGTAAAAGGTAACAGGGAGAACCTGTATGTTACATGTACTGTACCTTTTTTGCAGGGGGAGGGCGGGTGAGGGAAATAGAAAAATTGTGTTATCAAATGTTTAGTGTTCAATGTTTTGCCAAGAACAGTGTTCAAAAATCACATTGTGTCACCAATAAAAATGTATGAAACCTTAAATAATTGTCAAGCACTCCTCTCCCTGACACCTGTATTAAGCCTCTTGCAATCAATAGAAACTTAACAAATACTGATTCCAAATGACAATAAGAACTGTAACACCTTAAAGGCAGCCCAACACAAGATTTTAGTATTTGCCATTTTAAAGGCCTCATACATAAGATTAGTTTGAGTTATGGGTAGCTGGATTGATTTTTGGCAAGACAATTTGAGCACCACTTAACACTTGCACCACCAGCCCTGGTAGGATCTACCATTATTAAAATCCATACCTGGTGCTGGAGCAAGTCCAGAGAAAGCCAACAGAGTTGGTGCAGGGTCTGGAGAACAAGTGCTATGAGGAGCAGCTGAGGGAGCTGGGGGTGTCTACCCTAGAGTAAAGGTTGCTCAGGGGGAACCATATCACTCTCTACAACTGCCT
>VYZT01058839.1:17258-36969 GCA_013400735.1 Pomatostomus ruficeps | reverse complement strand
GCCTCATAATTGCCTTTGAGGTGCCAAATTCTGGGCAATTTGGAAGAACTGCACCCTCTCTTGAGCTGTGGATCAACACCTTGTTCTTCCCTGCTGCAAGAACCTCATGTAGAGCTCCGTGTGAAAAGCTCTAAGAAAATTAAGCACAAACCTCCTGGTGATGGGAAGGGGAAGTGAAACGACTCCACACCAAGAAACGCAGAGTGGCAGGAGCAAATAAACCCCTTTGAAACAACATTTATCTTCCTTAGATACAAACCAGACCTGATTTGGTCGGATGGGGACTGGGAAGCTCCGGATTCCTACTGGAATTCCACCTCTTTCCTTGCCTGGCTCTATAACGACAGCCCCGTCAAGGTACCGGTGCCCGCTGTCCCCCGGGGCCTTGGGTGGGTGTGGAAGGTCAGGGTCGGGGTTGGTGTGATCAGGAACCCACCTGGCAGATTCCAAATGTGTTTTATTCCCTGACAAAGAAGGAACCTTGGCTGTGCTGCTGTGACAGCTCCGCTGTCCTGTGCAGGACCCTCGTGGGAGGCTCAGGCCGGGAGCTCTGTTGGCTCAGCTCCCACCTGAGTGAGCAGAGCGAGGTTCTCCCAGAGAACCTTGGAAGGGTTTCCGTGACCCAGGGAATTTTTAGGTGCTTCCCGAGGGGGCTGAGTGCCAGCTGGACAGCCCAGGAACAGGAGGTTCTGTGCCCTGAGCTGCTTTTCCTCCCTCAGGACACCGTGGTTGTCAACGATCGCTGGGGCCGGGGCTGCTCCTGCCGTCACGGGGGTTTCTACAACTGCGCCGACAAGTACAGGCCGGGCACGCTGCTGGAGCACAAGTGGGAGATGTGCTCCTCCCTGGACAGGCTCTCCTGGGGCTATCGGAGCAACATGAGCCTGGCCGAGGTGATGGATGAGATGAGTATGATTGAGGTGAGGAATTAGAGCCTTCCAGAGCCGCTGAGGAGAACAAAACCCTCCTCGGTTTCTGTGTTGTCAGGGCCGAAGGTAATGCAGTTTGTTCTCGTTATCGCCCACAGGAGCTGGTGCAGACTGTGAGTTTGGGTGGCAACTACCTCCTGAACGTGGGACCCACAAAAGAAGGGGTGATTGTCCCCATCTTCCAGGAGAGACTCCTGGCGCTGGGGAGGTGGCTGGACACCAATGGGGAGGCCATTTATGAATCCCAGCCGTGGAGGGTGCAGATGGAGAACACCACAGACACCGTCTGGTAAGGACTCTGCTGCTCAGACCAGACAAGCTGATGTTTATTTCTTATTTTTTATTAAATTTGAAGTGTTGCCGTTAGGATTTGCTTCAGTAGGAAAAAAACAACCCTTCCTTTAAAAAATGTCCACACTGTGGCTGTCAGGACTGCTTAAGTAGTGATCCTGGCCAGAAATTCCTACAAAATTGAGTTGTTTTTATTTCCTCCGGTGTGTTCAGCCCAGAAATGTAGAGCAGAGGTCAGGACGAGGCCGTGTACCCACCCTGGCTGAGGCCAGGCCGGGCTGACAGTGACATTTGCACCCCTGGACTTTGTTTGGGTTTCATCAGCCAGCGCTGAGGGGCTGAGTGCGGGTCCAAAGTGACGGATTCTGGAATGGGTGACAAGCAGGTGACCCCTGCGTGGTGACAGAGGGCAAGGCAGAGTTCTTGTGTGTGTGGAAAGGTCAAGTTTGCACTGCTGCCCCTCACGCTGCCGCACTGCTGCTCCCTCAGGTACACCTCCAAGGGACCCGTGGTCTTTGCCATCTTCCTGCTGTGGCCTCGGGACGGCGTCCTGCGCCTCTCCTCGCCCGTTCCATCCCCAGGCACACAGGTGAGGGACTTCAAACAGCACCACACACACTGAGAGCCCTCTGGGGACATTTGTGGGCTGGGAAGGAGCAGCCTGGCTCTGTTTAGGAGCTGGGAAGTTGTGTGCTCCGGCCTCCCTGCAGCTCCTGCCAGCCTCCCAGGCTGTTCCCTGGGCTTTGGCTCACTTGCCGTGGCCAGGAGTTGCCAGGAGAGGCTCGTGGCTGCCAGAAAACAGGCAGAGACTCCTCTCCTGGAGCCCTTTGACGCTGCAGATACCCCCGGAGCAGGAGGGGCTGTGCTGGAGTCCAGCTCAGCTCAGGGGCAGTGCCCCGCTCGTGCTGTGACGCAAATGCTGCGGTGCCCTTTGCTCTGAGCAAACAGGGGCAAAGCAGGGGCAACAAACACCCCCCAGACAGCAAACCAGAGCCTGGCCTGGCCTCGGACACCCCTGTGTCACCCCCTGCGTCACCCCCTGTGTCACCCCCTGCGTCACCCCCTGTGTCACCCCCTGCGCCACGTGAGCCACGGCCGGGGGGTGCAGAGGGGACCTGCAGAGCTCCAGCTGAGTGTCCCCTTCCTCCCTTCCTCCACAGGTGACACTGCTGGGCTTCGCTGGGACACTGGAGTGGCAGGAATCCCCCGGGAAGGGGATGCTCATAACGCTGCCCTACATGCTCCCGTCTCCCCTCCCTCCTCAGTCCGGCTGGGCCGTGAAGCTCGAGGGTGTGAAGTGACACCCGTGGGGGGACGCAGCATCTCCCAGTGCCTTTCTTTTTGATTGAGTCCCAGAGGATTTTTATTTTTCATGTTGAATACATTATTTTTCACTCGAGAGAATCTCTCCTCCAGTCTCTGTGTTACTTGGGTGTTGGTCGGAACAGTTGTGATCAGCTGCTGCTGTGATGAATAAATCTAACGGGAGCTTGCTGGAAGAGATCTGGGAGAAATCATCTGTAAAAAATACAACACAAACCCGTCAACAAACTTTAATTTATATTTTCTGCAGACAGCTGCAAGGAAAGGTTTTGTTCCTGGTGACCTTAGGAGACTCCATCGCTGTGAATTCCACTTCTGACTTCTCTTTGCCCTTCTGAACTTTCAGTTCCAGTGGGAGCAGCTTTCCTGCGTGGGTGTTGGACTTAGAAAGGGCTGAACAGTGCGTGTGTGAGTGACGGAGCTGCTCCCACGAGCCCGGGTTGTTGTGAAGGGTTTGTTTGGTTCCTGTCCCAGCAAAACCCGCCGGGACACCGGCAGCTGAGCCCCGGGGCCGCGCCACGTGCAGAGCGGGTGCTGTGGGGCTGTTACTCAATGGACAAATATCAAACATCCCCAGTGTCCGAGAACCGGCACCGGGCCGCTCCCGGCAGCGCCGCCCCGGCTCCGCTGCTGACGCCGTCACAAACAAAAAAAAAACGGGAACAAAAAGGGACAACAGAGCGATGGCCTCATCGCCTCGCAACCCATCACGCCGGTAACGCCTGGCGCGGAGCGGGGCCGGTCCCAAAACAAACAGCGCCGTGTTTGCTCAGCGGGAGCCCCGCCGGTATAAGTGCGCGGCGGGAGCGCGGCCCGGCACTGGCGCAGGGAGAGATGCCGCGCTGCGACACGGGCTGCGCGCCGCGGGACGGCTCCTGGGCACAGGTACGGCACGGGAAGGACGGAGGGGACAGGGACGGGGACAGCGCCGGGGACAGCTCCGTGCCGGTGCCGCGGTCATGTGACCGACACGGCCACGCCCACGGAGAGTCACGTGAGGGGCGGTGCGGTCACGTGAGCAGGCGGACATGGCGGCGGCGCGGCGGCTGCTCCCGCGCTGGGCGGGATCGCTGCGGCCCGTGAGGGACCGGGGCACCGGGACAGAGAGCGGGGAGGGACCGGGGCACCGGGACAGAGAGCGGGGAGGGACCGGGAGACACCGGGGACAGAGAGAGCGGGGAGGGACCGGGACACCGGGAGAGAGAGCGGGGAGGGACCGGGACCGGGGGACACCGGCAGAGAGAGCGGGGAGGGACAGGGACACCGGCACCGGGGAGGGACCGGGGGACAAAGGGACCGGGGAGAGCGGGAAGGGACCGGGGGACAAAGGGACCGGGGAGAGCGGGAGGGTCGGGACTGGGTGACAAAGGGACCGGGAGAGAGAGCAGGGAGGGACCGGGACACCGGGACCGGGAGAGAAAACGGGGAGGGACCGGGGGACAAAGGGACCGGGGCACCGGGACAAAGCCAAACGGTGCTGGGGAGGAGCGGGGCCCGTGGGGAGCTCGGCACCGGCTCCGGGGGCTCAGCTGACTCCTCTCCCCGTGCCAGGTGAGCTCCGCGGCGGCGGCGAGCGGGGCGTACCCGAAGCGAGTGAAGGTGGTGGAGGTGGGACCCCGCGACGGGCTCCAGAACGAGAAGGTACCGGCGAGCCCGGGCTCCCAGCGCCTCCCAGGGGGTCCTCCAAGCAGATCCCCCAAGTGTCCCACTGTGCCCACCAGCAGGGCTTTTTATTTTCTTTAAACTCCACCTTTTGGTGTTGAAATTTAATTTAACTTTAATACGAAATTATTAACTCTAGGTCATTTTTCATTTCTTCTTCTTGTTTTCAGAATGTTGTGCCCACGCCAGTGAAGATCAATTTAATCAACATGCTGTCAGAGACGGGGCTGCCGGTCATAGAGGCCACCAGCTTCGTGTCCCCCAAGTGGGTCCCGCAGGTGGGTGTTCAGACAGGGTTTGCAGTGCGTGCTCTGAGAGTGCAGCAGTCCCGTGGTTCTGCGTGCTCCAGAATCCCCGTTGCTGGGCAGGAGCCAGCGGAGGAGCTGTGGTAGCCCGGAGCTTCCCTTTGGACCCCGGGAAGGAGCAGAGGGACAGGCAGGTCACACGCTGGCCAGGCTGAGTGCCCGCTGACCCCGCCCAGGGCGCAGTTCTGTTTGCTGTGGGAGCCTCTGAGCCCTGAGTATTCCTGTTCCTGTTGTACAAACGGATTTCAGCGGTGATTTCCTCACAGCCCTTTGCTGGTTTGCTTTGCAGATGGCCGATCACACCGAGGTCATGCAGGGGATTAATAAATTACCCGGGATCAGCTACCCTGTGCTGACTCCGAACCTGAAGGGATTCCAGGCAGCGGTAAGGGCTGGGGAAACCTCAAAATCTAAATTCTGGTGTTTTCAGTCCCACCTGATCCTTTGCTGAAGTCCTGTGGCTTCACCCTTTTCCAGGCAAACTCAGATGTGTCGTGGTGGTTTTGCTGCAGAGTGAACTGAGGGAGTGGTTGGGTTATTTGGGGAAAAACACTTCTATAAAATGAGAGAGCTTAGTCAGAGATTGTGGAATCATTGAGGTAGGAAAAGAGCTCTGAGATCTCCAAGTCTAATTAAGCAAGGCTGATTTATTTAGGAGCAGAGCGTCTGCAGAGGGAAGTGCTTCCTGGGGCTGGTTGGAGACATCTCTGCCAAGAGGTGCCATTGAAACCCCTCAGGGCTGGACCCGCTGATCTCAGGGGTCTCTCCCACCCTTCCTGCTCCTGTGGTTCCAGTTGAGGGTTTTTGATTTGCAGGTGGCAGCCGGGGCCAAGGAGGTGTCGATCTTCGGGGCAGCGTCTGAGCTGTTCACCAAGAAAAACATCAACTGTTCCATCGAGGAGAGCCTGGAGAGGTTTGACGAGGTCATGAGGGCAGCGAGGGAGGCCAGCATTCCTGTCAGGGGGTAAGGAGTTCACCCATCGTGGAATCCCTGATTCAGGAACGATCCAGAATCAGTTTGGATCAGGTTTTCCTGGCCAACATCCCACATGGAGTGCACAGATCACAAACCCACCAGCCCTGTGGGCTCATCTTGGCAAACTTCCCACACCCGTGGAAGAACTAATTATTGAAATCCTGAAACCTTCGGCCACTGGACTTCTGGAAAATAAAATTAATGTGGAATATAAAATTAATTCTCCCATCCTATAGATGTGGAAGATGACTGATTTGTCCAGCAGAATCCTGCTGCCCTTTTCCAGCTAAAATTGTGGGATTTTTTTTTTTTAAACAGGTACGTGTCCTGTGTCCTGGGATGTCCCTATGAAGGGAAGATTTCTGCAGCTAAAGTGGCAGAGGTGAGTCAGTCATGAATTCAACCAGAATCCCTGGGAGGGTTTTGACTCCTTTTGGGGGTGTGAAGAGGGCACTGGGGGATGTGTCAGGGATGGTTTGGGTTCTCAGAGCTGAGTCCAGCTGAAATGGACGGGGAATTCAGGGAGCTTTGGGCACCTGGAGGTTTCCAGTCCCAGGGAGTCTCTGCAGAGCAGGATCGCAGCTCCGGGAGGGCAGGACGCCCCTCTCAGCGCCCGTGCCGGCTGTCCCGCAGGTCTCCAAGAAGATGTACTCCATGGGGTGCTACGAGATCTCCCTGGGCGACACCATCGGCGTGGGCACCCCGGGCAGCATGAAGGAGATGCTGGCGGTGGTGATGAAGGAGGTGCCCGTGGGGGCCCTGGCTGTGCACTGCCACGACACCTACGGACAGGCCCTGGCCAACATCCTGGTGGCCCTGCAGGTGCGACTCCTGCCCTGGATCCCGGACTCAGGGGACGGTTGGGTTGGAAGGACCTTAAAACCCATTTCACTCCACCCCTGCCATGGGGACATCTCCCACCATCCCAGGGTGCTCCAAGCCCCGTCCAGCCTGGCCTGGAACACTTCAGCCACCCAAATGAAGCATCTTTCCCTGGGCATTTGGGAATTGTGGATTCTGTCCTTCCCGAGCAGCCCCTGACCCCAGGTGTGTTTGCAGATGGGGGTCAGCGTGGTGGACGCCTCTGTCGCTGGCCTGGGAGGGTGTCCCTATGCCCAGGGAGCCTCTGGGAACGTGGCCACCGAGGACCTGGTGTACATGCTCAACGGGCTGGGCATCCACACGGTGAGTGGCAGCTGCCCCGGGCTCTGCTCCAGCCTCAGCACCGGGCAGGGCTTGGCCCGGGGAGCCTGAGCCTGCTGGGGGCAGCTGGGGGCTCGGTGGGCCTGGGGAGGGACTTTACAGGAGTGACGGGACAAGGGGAGTGGCTTCCCAGTGCCAGAGGGCAGGGATGGATGGGACATTGGGCAGGAATTGTTCCCTGTGAGGGTGGGGAGGTCCTGGATCCCTGGGAGTGTCCAGGGCCAGGCTGGCCGGGGTTTGGAGCAGCCTGGAAGGTGGGAGATGTCCCTCAAGGTGTGTCCTGTGCTTCTCCCGTGCAGGGCGTGGATCTCCAGAAGCTGATGGACACAGGCACCTTCATCTGCAACGCCCTCAACAGAAGAACCAACTCCAAGGTGTCCCAGGCGTCCTGCAGGCTCTGACACTGAGGGGAATTCCTCCCTGGATCAAGAAGAAACCGAGGATCCAGCGCTGGCTGGGGTTCCTCTCTGACCTCCCGAGCTCCTTCCCAGCTCAGCACTTGAGAGGAAACTCAAAATGCACCAGAATTACGAAGCAATGAAAGAATATTATATTTTATTGTATTATATTGGACCTTGAGGACGTCACCGTGTGCCTTAGAGCAGGGAGGACGTGGAGGGGCTGAGGAGAGCTCTGAGCAGACTCATCCACCAGCTCCTGCCTGCGGAGCGGAGGACAAGGCACAGATTGTGCAGTTTCAGAGCCCTTCTGGGTCAGGCTCTGCCCTTCTCCCTTCTGTCCCCTCTCCCAGCGCCGAGGCCGAGCCCAGAGCCTCCCTGGAGCTCCGGGTGTCAGCCCTGGGCTCTCTCGGCCTGTGGGAGTCTGGTGCTGGACTGTGTATCTGTTGTAAGATACCTCGAAATGCCAGGAGTAATAAACACATTATTTAATAGTCTAAACTATTAAAAATCTGATTCAGCTGACCCAGCTGCGGAGCTTTTGCTGCTGGTTTGGGTCCAGGTGCCTGTTCCGTGTGGGAATGCGGCAGCAGGGTGGGCTGGGGAGAGAGCAGAGAGTGTGGAACACCCCTGGTGCTCACGGTGAGCAGGTACTTGGGAACTGCCCTAACTCTGCTATTTAAAATAATTTATTGAACAGTTCATTTGTGAGGCTGGAGCTGGCTGTGGGAGCCGTGTCCTTTCAGGGGGCGGGTTTGGGGCTGCGTGCGCCGCCTCTCCACATCACCTCAATAACCTGTAACAATTGCCGAACCCTCACGAATAAACGCCGCGGAAATGAGGCGGAATCGGGCAAAACCGGGGCTGGGGTCCGGCCTCCTCCGTCCGCCAGGGGGCGCCGCGGCCGCGGGCTCCCCGCGCGTACCGCCGGCCGCCTTCCCCCCGCGGTGTTTTGGCCGCGCCGCCGCCCCGTAGCCGTGACGCGTTTCCATGGAGGAGCCGCGCNGGAGAACCGGGGAGAACCGGGGAGCGGGCAGGGGGATGGACGAGCTGCCCTGGAATCTTTGGTAGGGAGAGCACAAACCCCCGGGGCCTGGGGTCTCCCTGAGGTAACTACGGGCCCTGGGGTATCCCTGGATCCCTGAGGTAATTCCAGCCCCTGNTCCCTGAGGTAATTCCAGCCCCTGGAGTAAATCCGGACCCTGGGGTATCCCCGGGGTAATTCCGGGCCCTGGGGTAAATCCGGACTCTGGGGTATCCCTGAGGTAATTCCAGCCCCTGGGATGAATCCAGCCCCCGGGGGTTCTGCCCCTGGCCCCTCCTCGGCCCGGTCCCCCGGCCCCGTCCCCGCTCCCCCGCTGAAATCCGCGTTCTTTTTTCCCTTCCCGGCCCTCTCCCCCCTGGCCCCGGTGCTGTCCCTCCCCAGCCCCGGGACGGGGCGGTTTTGGGGGGGCTCAGGTTGGGTTCCGAGCTCTGCGGGGGAAATTTCCCAGTTCTGCCTCCACATCCCTTGGGAGCAGCGCGGGTCCTTCCCTCCGTCCCTGCTCCTGCCAGGACGGAGCCTCCGGGTCCGGGAATGTCCCCGCGCTCTGCAGCGTCCCAGAGTCCAGGGGGAGGCGTGGAGGGGCCAGCGCTGGGAAAGGAGGCTGGGGGAAAACAGGGAATGGTGAAGGGCAGCGCTGATACCCCTGCGGAGACAGCCCCGATGAATGAATGAATTAATTAATTGATAATGAGAACTCCTGCCCTTTGGGCAGAGCCTGAGGGACAGGGCTGAGCCCGGGAGCTGGGCTGGGTTTACCAGGAAGCGCCAGGGCTCGTCCCGGGGTGTGACAGCGCCGTGTCCGGGAGGTGTGCCCGGTGCCCAGCCCGGCCCCCTGGGCAGTACCTGCGGGCCGTGCTGACGTGACAGTTCCGAGCTGAAGGATTTGGGGCTTTTCCCCCCTCAGGAAGCCATGGCAGAGAAGATCCTGGTGACGGGCGGCGCGGGCTACATCGGCAGTCACTGCGTGCTGGAGCTGCTGCAGGCGGGGTTCGTGCCCGTGGTCATCGACAACTTCCACAACGCCATCCGAGGTACGGGAGCCCCATCCCGGCCCGGGCTGTGCCGCGCTCCGGCCATCCCTCACTGCCCCCCGTCCCCAGGCTCAGAGGAGCTCCCCGAGAGCCTCCGGCGCGTGCAGGACATCGCGCAGCAGCCCGTGCTCTTCCAGGAGCTCGACATCACCGATGAGACCGCGCTCCAGGAGCTCTTCAGGAAGGTGAGAGCCGGAGCTGCAGTGCCTGGGTGGCTCCTGGGGTCCGGGGAATCCCTACCGGGGTGGGAGCCACGAGACCAGGGAGCAAACCCTGCTCCCCACGTTCCTGTGGGCCGTGGAGCCCCCGGGCTGGCTGAAGGGAGCTCCTGGGGGAATTCTGGCGCTGATGCCCAGCCCGTGTCCCCCTGCAGCACCGTTTCTCGGCCGTGATGCACTTTGCGGGGCTGAAGGCCGTGGGGGAGTCTGTGCAGAAGCCTCTGGAGTATTACAGAGTGAACCTCACCGGGACCATCCGGCTGCTGGAGGTGAGAGTGACCCCGTGCTGTCCCTGTGCTGTCCCCCGTGCTGTCCCTGTGCTGTCCCCCGTGCTGTCCCCTGTCCCCTGTGCTGCTCCCTGTGCCCAGGCCCTGTCCCGGGGGCTGGCAGTGCCCGTGCAGGGCTGGCACAGGACACAGCTGGATCAGCGCTGCCCATTCCCCCTCGCAGACCATGAAGGCCCACGGCGTGAGGAACATCGTGTTCAGCAGCTCTGCCACCGTCTACGGGGACCCCAAGTACCTCCCCCTGGACGAGAACCACCCGGTCGGGGGCTGCACCAACCCCTACGGCAAATCCAAGTTCTTCATCGAGGAGATGATCCGGGATCTCTGCAAGGCAGAGCGGGTGAGGAGCCGCCCCCGGGGCTGGAGCCCGGCTCTGTCTCCAGGGGGGTGACCGGGCAGCCCTGTCCGTGTGTCCCCAGGACTGGAACGCCGTTCTCCTGCGCTACTTCAACCCCATCGGCGCCCACGAGTCGGGGATGATCGGGGAGGATCCGCAGGGGATCCCCAACAACCTCATGCCCTACGTGGCGCAGGTACCACCCCCACAGCCCCAGGGGTTCCCAGGGAGGGGACACAGGGTGACAAACTGGGGACAAACTGGGCCTGTCCCTCTGCGCAGGTGGCCGTGGGACGCCGGGAGTTCCTGAGCGTCTTTGGGAACGACTACAAGACGGACGATGGGACGGGTGCGTCAAGGGACGGGCGGAATTCAGGATTCCCAAATCCCGGGCTCTGCCCTGACCCTCTGTCCCCTCAGGAGTCAGGGATTACATCCACGTCGTGGACCTGGCCAAGGGCCACATTGCTGCTCTGAAGAAGCTCAAGGAGAACTGTGGCTGCAAGGTACCAGCCTTGGGCTGCTGCCAGCCCTGGGGGGGTGTGTGGGGCTCCCAGCGGGGGCTGAAGGGGAGCCTGGCCCTTCTCCCCTTGATCCCTGTCCCTTCTCCTCCTCCCAGATCTACAACCTGGGCACAGGCACCGGCTACTCCGTGCTGCAGATGGTGCGGGCCATGGAGAAAGCCTCGGGGAGGGAGGTAAGGGTGGACCTGCAGGAACACAGGCACCTCCCTGATCCCGCACAGCACCGTTCCCTGACCCCCGAGCCCACGGTGCTCTCTCCCCGCAGATCAAGTACCGCATCACGGCCCGGCGGGAGGGGGACGTGGCCTCCTGCTACGCTGACCCCGCACTGGCCGAGCGGGAGCTGGGCTGGAAAGCTGCCTTTGGCCTGGACAAGATGTGTAAGGGCATCATCCCCTCCCTCAGGGGGCACTGCCAGCCCCTGTCCTCCCTCACCTCCCCTCTCCCGTTGCAGGTGAGGACCTGTGGCGGTGGCAGCTGCAGAACCCCACGGGCTTCAGCAAGAACTGAGGGCTGGGCGGGCCCGGGGGCTGCCCTGAGCCAGCCCTGCCTCCTGCCCCGAGCGCTGTCACCGTCCTGGGAGCGCAGTGCCAGCTCCCCCTCCTGCCCCTGGCATGGGGCAGGAAGGCTGGAGCACCCTCAGCCTCTCCCCTCCTCATCCTCATCCCCCCAGGTCCTTGCATCTCACAGGGCAGAACCACACGGGAGAGCAGAGCAGAGCCAGGGCCTGGCTGGCACCCCGGGCACGGAACCCTCAGGGAATGCCCGGGGGCTGGAGCCAGCCCTGGCTGGGATCAGGGGTTCCTGTGCCCTCCCTGTGCCTTGGGGACACCCGAGTCCCGCTGAGCCCAAACTGCAGCCAAACCCCCGCTCCCTGCAGCCCCACCTGGCTCAGGGGGAGCCCAGGGCACCTCTGCCCCTGCCCTGGCACAGCGAGGGCACCGGGAACCTCCCACAGGGACCACTCACATTCCAAAGCCACCGCGGCTCATTTCCCCAGCCCAGGGCTCCGGGGCCAAGGGCTTCCCACACCCCCTGCATTTCCCTGCCCCCAGCACGGTTTGGGGACCAACTCTCATCTCCCACCTCTCCTGCTGAGCCGGAGAAGCCCTGCCCAGGGCTGTGCCAGCCTGGCCTGGTTGCCCACGGCCACTCCCGGCGCCTGGCCTGGCCTCCTGTGGCAGCCACCTCCCCAAGCCCGTTGCCAAAGGCTGCCAGGAGCCGGCTCTGCCCCCGTCACACACTGCTCCTGTTTATTCCTGGCAGCTCCCAGGGCAGGGATGACGCAGGCGGCCCCGTGTGCTGGCGGCTGGATGAATAACTTATGCTCCTAAATTATGAATCGAGCTTTTGATTTGTTTTTAAAATAAACTTTCCTACTTTCTAAGTGGCAGCTTTGTTCTGCTTCCCCTCAGCCGGAGCTGCTGCCCCCAAAAACGGCACCTTGGGGCCTCGTGCCAACCCCACTCCTCCCACATCCCTCGTCCTGCCCGGCCAGGGATGACGCCAGCTCAGCTCCGGGATAGGTTCAGGATTTATTTCACCTTGATTCTCTGTGGAACGCACGCACACACACACAAAAAACCCCAAACATGTACAAGGAAGACAAGAGAGAGAAGAAAAACGAAAAAAAAAAACAACCCCAAAAGAAAAACAAACCCCAAAGCTGTATTGAGGAATGGAGAGAAGCCGTTCTCCCTCCCGCGTTCCCAGCACTGCTCGGGCAGGGAGTGAGCAGGAATGCTCTGCACAGGGGCCCAGCGGGGCCCCCAGGGATGATCCCGGGCCCCCCATCGCACACGGTTCCAGTTCACAGTCAAACAGGTCAGTCTGTCCATCACCAGCCCTTGGAGCCCCCAGGGAGCTGCAGTCCCACCCCAGCCAGCCCCTGGAGATCCCAAAGGGCTGCAGTCCCACCCCAGCCAGCCCCTGGTGACCCCAAGGAGCTGCAGTCCCAGCCCAGCCAGCCCCTGGAGATCCCAAAGAGCTGAAATCCCACCCCAGCCAGCCCCAGGAGATCCCAAAGGGCCGCAGTCCCACCCCAGCCACCCTCTCATGCCCCCCAGCCGAGCCTGGGGGTTGGGGGCACAGCAGCATTAAAACACAGCATAGAGGAGCCAGCAGGGCAGAGCCCAGGGCAGGGCAGAGCCCAGGGCACAGCCGGGCTCCCCCCGGTGCCAGCAGCAGCTCTGCTGCTTTCAGACTTCCTAAAAGGGGCAAAACCTCAAACCCCACGCCGAGACCCCAGCCAGGGGTGGGCCCCACGAGCCGACTCTGCCGAGGGCCGTTATTGCTTTCCCGGGCGGGGCTGGGGCTGAGTCCCCCCAGAGCCCCCTCTGAGCCCCCCCGGGGCACCGGGCACAGAGAGGCTCCCTGGGGCCGGGCAGGGGGAGTGGGGCCAGCCCTGGGGCCAGGGGAACGTGGGGGTGTTTAAAAGCCAAGATCAGCCCCGGGCAGGGCTCAGCCCGGGGGAAGGGGGGTGAGGGCAGAGCTGCTCCACAGCCGCTGCCCTGGGCCCTGCGGGAGGGGAGGGTCGGCCAGGAGCCCCCCCAGAGGAGACATTCGGGGCCCGGTGCCCGGGGAGCTGCTGGGGATAGGCCCTGCTCCGCGCCCCAGCACGATGCCAGCACTCGGGAGGGGACAAACCACAGGTGAGGGACACTGGTGATTGTACACGGAGGGGCAGGGGGAGCCCCGGGGAGCGGGGAGACCCCCGGGAGCACGGAGGGTGGGGCACAGCAGCACCCGGGGCTCAGACACCGGTGAGATGAGGGCTGGGAGCAAAGCTGCTCCTTCCAGCTGCACCAGGAGCCAAACCCGGGGTCCAGGGACCCCCACCTCTCCTCTCCCTCCCCGAGGCAGCCCAAGTCCAAAGGGAAGGACGAGTAGCAGCAAGAGAGACATTAAAGACGGGGCCGGTGGCTCCGTGAGTGTAAACGAAGCTTGGGGGGCTCCGAGGGTGCAGAGCTGGGCTGGGGGCCAGAGACGCCTCTGGGACCCCCGCGGGGCCGAGGAGGAGATGGAGGAGATTGTAAAAGCGACAAGAGGAGGAGGAGGAGGAGCAGGAGGAAGGAGGTGATTATCTCAGAGGGGCAGAGCTGCCCCAGGCCGATGGCTGAGGGGAGTGTGCGTGTGTGACAGGCGGGGCCAGGCCGTGCGGGAGGTGCGGGAGCTGCGCTGCCCCCCCCCGCCGGCCCCGGGCAGCCTTTGGCGGTCCCAGCCCAGGGCAGAGCCTGCCCCGGGGCCTGCAGGCGTCCGCAGGGGAGTCCCGGGTTCCTGAGCTCCGACTGCAAACCCGTGAGTCGCCTGAGCGGAGGCCGAGGGTAGAGCCCCGAGCCCCAGGGGTGCCCCAGCCCTGCCCCGCTCCTCCCGCCGCGCCCGGGCACGTCCCACCCCTAATACTGGTACAAAAACCCCAAACCCAAGAGGAAAACCTCACCCGCGCCGTGCCAGCCCCGCGGGGGACCGAGGGGACGGTGACCCCTCCCCGGGCACCGCTCGGAGCCGGAGCAAGAGAGAAAAGGCCGCTGCCAGACTCGCCTCAGCCAGCTCCGCCGCGGGCTCCGGGAGCGGCGGGAGAGCCGGGCACCGCCGGGGACGGGCGAGGATGCGGGCACGGGAGGGGCGGCGGGAGGTGCGGTGGGGGGGCCATGGCTTCCGTTTGCAGCAGGCGGCTCACGGGGACAGACGGGCGGCGGTGACCTCGGGCCCCTCCCCTGCGACAGTCCCGAGCGGCTCCGCTCAGATCCGGGGCAGCAGCTTCTCGATGAACTCCTTCACCGCCATCATCTCCTGCGGGGAGTGCAGAGCCCGTCACTCCCAGGGCATGAGGCTCTGCAGCCCCCCCAAAGGTCGGGATGGGCCCCAGGAATGGGACACGAGGCTCTGCAGCCTCCCCGGAGCAAGTTGGGAACAAATAAATCTCGTGTTCCCCGCCCTGCCTTACCTGCTGTGCTGGGGTTGGTCCCGAAGATCCTTGTGGGATCATCCAGCCCAGCCCTACCCAGACACCCCCAAATCCCACCCTACGCATCCCTGGGAGTGGTGTCCAACCCCTCCTGGAGCTCTGGCAGCCTTAGGGCCATGCCCAGCACCCTCTCAAGGAAGAGCCTTTCCCGAAAATCCATCCCAACCCTCCCCTGGCCCAGCTCCAGCCATTCCCAGGGTCCCATCACTGAGCACGGACCCCTCCGTCCCCCCGCAGCACTGACCTGAGGACAGGAACTGTGCATCACGCCGGGGTAGGTTTTGAACTGCACCTTGCCGGGGGTGACGACAGACTTGAGCTTCTCGGCCGTGAGGGCCCCGAAGCGCACGGGGATCATGGGGTCCATCTCGCCGTGGCACTGCAGGATGGCGATGTCCTTGTTCACGCCGTTGTTCGCCGCCTGCCACGCGAGGAGGGGACACTCAGGTGAGGGGACACCAGCAGGGAAGGTGCTTTGTGTCCCCAGCACATCACCCCGCAGCTCCCTTCCTTGAGAGAGAGCTGCTGGGAAACCGGGGAGCTGCAGCTGGGAAATGCCCCATCCCGAGGGGGAGATACCTGCGGGAAGGCCTTGTGCAGCGGGAGCCAGCAGCTGAGCGCCACGATGCCGGCCAGCTGGTGCTGGCACGTGAGAGCCGTGTACAGCGACAGGGCACCGCCCTGCAGGAGGGGAAGATGGAATCAGCACCAGGGGGGAACCAGGGACACCCCCAGACCCAGGTCACGCACACCCAGCCCTGTGAGGAATCGGGGAATCCTCACCTGTGAGAAGCCCCCCAGGATGATGCGGTTGGGGGGGATCCCGTTCTTCATCTCGTGCTCGATGATTGCTTTAACTGGAAGGAGAAGGAGGAATGGGTCAGTGGAAGGGGAGAGGGGCTGAAAGGCATCACCCCACACCTCAGGGTGCACATCAGGGACAGGCAGGTGCCAGAGATGCCAGGGGAAAGGTTTGCCGGGATCACAGGAGAGCAGAAAGGAAGGAGAGGTGGAAGGAAGACACCTGCTCCAGTCGCAGCGAGGGAGAGGCACCCAGCAGCCCCCCACTTTCCCCTCCCCAGAGCTCCTTACTGTTCTCTGCAGCTTTCTTGATCCCAGCTTCATCCTCGGGCGCATCCGGAGTCAACCCCATCAGGTCAAACCTGGGAGAAGCAGCAGGGTCAGCCCAAACCTCTCCCAGCTCCCCGAGGGTGGGGAGGCAGGAGCTGGGTGTGCTCTGCCCTTCCCTGGCCCCCACAGGGCAGTGGGTTTGGGTTCTTCAGTCCCCCCATCCCTCTCACTCCCCAAAGGGTCCCTGTCCCCCAAGCACTGACCAGGAGGGCATGACCATCTTCATGTTGAGGGTCACCGGGATCCGGGGCCTGCGGAGGAACATTTTGGGTGGTTCAGCTCAGGTCTGAGGGGAGCAGGAGCACCGACACCTCCGTCCCTCCTGCTGAGCCCCTCCTGCCTGACCAGGGGATGCACAGGGAGCTCTGCTGCCTCTGCCTTCCCCTGCAGCCACCAGGGACAAGCAGGGGACAGGAGAGGGAAGAGAAGAGCCCCTGGTGCTGCTCAGCTCTGTGGGAGCAGCTCTGCCTGCAGCAGGAACTGGCCACGGCATCACCTGGGCAGCCCTGCTGGGCTCAGGCCACCATCCGCCTCCCCCAGGAGGCCTTGGCAGCCTCAGGGCCCCCCCAGAAGCGCCCCCAGCTCCCCCAGGGCAGCACTTACGCGTGAGGGCAGATGTATTTCACGTAGGGCAGGCGGATGGAGGAGAGAGCATCGGCCCAGCTGTGCCTGGGGAGGGACAGGAGCAGAGATGAGCCCAAGGCTTGTCCGAGCCATTTTCCCCCAGGCTGCTGGCCCCCAACCCCTCCCCTGAGCACCCCGTGAAGCCCCCCCAGCACCGATTCCCTCCGAGGGCAGCACACAAAGCCGGCAGGGAGGACAGGGAGGTGGGAATTGCCCGGACAGGGAGGCGGGAATCTCCTGGGCAGGGAGAAGCCCTTTGTCACCGCCCCGGGACCCCCGAGGTGGCCTTGCACAAGGGAGATGCCCTGGTCCAGGCCCAGCGCAGCTGCCGGCCCTGCCAAGGCCTGGAAAAGCCGCAGTGCTTATCAGCAATCCCCGAAGGCAGCAAAGAATCCTCCCGCGGGGGGCGGGGGGCTGCCAGGCTGCCGGGATCATAAATATTCAAGTGCAGAGACAGCTGCCAGCAGCGATTCCCCGCCATTCCCCGCAAGGATGGTGCAGGAACGGCTGCCGACCCCAGCCCAAAGCCCCACACAAATCCCCAGGATGGAAAGCAGCAGCAGCAGCAGCCGGGATCTGCGTTTGGGAAACCACTGATCCCAGCCGGAGCCGGCTCCAGGGACACTCACCCCGTGTCTCCAAGGCCATGGAGGAAAATGACCTGTTCAACAGAGAAGGAAAGGAATTAAATCGGTGTGAGAGTCGTGCCCTGGGAGGGGGCTGGGCTGGGCTGGGCTGGCAGGGAGGTGGCAAATGGCCACTTAGTCACCAGCTCCAAGAGGCTCAAATTAGCTCGGATGGGTGGGTATCTCGTGTCATCCTGCCACAGAGCTGCCACGGGCAGGTCCCAACTCCTCTGCACCATAGAGGGACAAGGAGGGACAGATCATCCCACCAGGAATGGCACCACAGCAGAGGCCCAGCCTCAGTCCCAGAATGGGTTCAAAGGGATCTTAAAGCTCATCCAGTTCATGGGCAGGGACAGCTCCCACTGTCCCAGGGTGTCCAGCCTGGCCCTGGGCACTGCCAGGGATCCGGGGCAACCACAGCTTCTCCGGGCACCCTGTGCCAGGGTCTCCCCACCCTCCCAGGGTGGAATTCCTCCCCTGTATCACCAAGGACTCACAAATCCACCTCCACAGGCTTCTCATCTGCTGCCCCCAAGCCCCGGGGAGCGGAGGGGAGGCAGCCTGCAGACCCCAGGGAAGGCCTGGAGGGGGTTCCTTGGGGAGATTTGCTTTTAAAACCTTAAACATCCCCATCAGCCCCAACTCCCACAGCCTCCCCAGAGCTGCGAGGCAGCGCTCCCACACTGCCCAGCCCAAGGACAGAGCCCTGGGTGGCCCTGCCTCCCCCGTGCTGGGCTCCCTGACCGTGCAGGCGGGAGCGGCAGGGGTGGGGTGCAGCCCTTACCGCGGCGGTCTCCCGCTCTGCCCCTGACACGGTGACAGCGTCGGCGAGGAGGGGGACAGACATGTTGTTACCACACATACACCGAGAGGGATCGACACTGGCACCTGCGGGACACAGAGGTGAGGCAGGAAAACAAAACCCCTGACCCCCCACGCCAGGAACTCAGCCCACAGGAGCAGCCGTTCGGGGGAAAATTAAAGAGCAGGTGACGGCTTTGATGTTGAAGCCCTCGGGACACCTCACGCGCGGACCTGGCAGCGCTGCAGAGTCCAGAAGCAGCAAACATTCCCTGCACGGCAGCACCGGGGCTAGAAGTTTAAAATCAGCTCGGAAATGACCCCTCGGAGCCAGAGTTATTCCTGTGGCTGCCCCGGCGTGGGCAGAGGGCGGCCGGGCAGCGCAGCCCCGGCATCCCCTCACTCCTGCATCCCTCCCTCCGAGCCTTCCCAGAGCCTGACCCACATCTGCTCCGTCGGCTGCGCCAATAAAGGTCCAGCCCTGTTTTATGGAGCTGTTTAGGGTGAACCAGAGCGCCGGCAGCTGGTCTGAGCCCCCCCAGCGAGGGATGACACCCCTGTGCCTCCCCAGGGTCACCACCGCTGTCCTGTCACCTCCCAGACCCCAATCCCGCAGAGCTGACAGCCTCCACAACGCCTTCAGCCACCACAGCCCACGGTGTTTGTTCCCATTCCCTCACAAACCCCAGCTCCAGCTCCTCCTGACCCCACTGACCCCCCCGGACTAATTAGATCAGAGCTCGTTTAGGGGGCTGCCACCACCCCCAGGAGGGGGATCAGCCTCTGGAACACGATCACAGAATATCCCGAGTGGAAAGGATCAAGGATCCAGCACAGACCCCCCAACAATCCCACCCTGGGAGCGGTGTCCAACCCCTCCTGGAGCTCTGGCAGCCTCGGGGGAAGAACCTTTCCCTAAATCCAACCTAAACCCCCCCGAACGCAGCTCCAGCCGCTCCCTGGGTCCTGTCCCTGTCACCGAGATCGGAGCTGCCCCTCGGGAGGCCTCTCCACACCCTCCACCCTGCTCCAGCTTCACCTCCCACAGCAGCACCATCCCCAGCGGGCCGAGGCGACACCGGATCGCCCCAAACCCTCCTGAAAACCCCGGCACGCCAGCAGGCAGCCTTACCCAGGAGAAAACAGCCCGGTCTCTCTGCCGGCCCGGCCAAGACCTGCCCGACTCGTTCCGCCGACTGCTCGTCAGCGGCTTCCCGACTCAAATAAAAACAGCGGGGCCGAGCAGCTCCCCGGATCTGACACAGACACGCGGCCCACGTGCTCGTGTGTACTCCGGGGGCAAAACAACCGGCCGGGAGAGACCGCACCTGCCAAAAATCCCGGCGGGCAGAGCCAGGAATAAACGCATCTTCCTTCCCCTGGCGGAGCAAGGGATGCGCTCCCCGAGAGCTGCGATTTGGGGAGAATCCAGGGAAAACCTGGGAGGGTCAGAGCTGCCCCGAACACCCCACGGAGACTCCTGGGGAGTCCCTGGGATGTTCCTGGAGGGAACACAACGGGAACCCCGAACGACGGGAGGGATTGGAGCCCCCAGATGTGTCCGTGTGGGTGTAAAGGCACAAACACCGAACGAAGAGTGAATTCGGGTCGCAGCTGTCGCACCCCAAGTCACCCCCGCCAGTGACACCGGCGCGGGGGGGGACGCGTTCATCAGTCATTAATTAGCATTAATCACCGTGCCTCAGCCTCTCCCCCGGGCCCGCAGCCCCGCAGGGAGCGGAACGCAGCGGGAGGCTGGAGAAATCCCGAAAGGAAGCGGATGGAGCCGGAACCCCCGGCTTTCCGCCCAAACCGGGGCTTTGGACAGGGAGGCTCCTTCAGGGTGCGAGTCCTGAGGGCTCGCAGGGGCGGCCCCGTTCCCGCACCGGGATCTGCCGAGCCAGCACCGCGTTCCCGCGGCCCTTACGGCGGCTCCACCGCCCCTCTCTCTGCCCGTTAATCTCCCGTTAAACCCCGGGGAGGCCCCGCCGCTCCGCCCCCCCCCATCCCCGCGGCCCTCACGGAGCTCT